>JAUZND010003388.1:0-33149 GCA_034780555.1 Coelogynopora nodosa
GTTGAAGAAGAAGTGGGACAATCTAACTGTAGCGTTGCCAACATATATGAGAGCCAAAGAAGGCCACATTCAAAAAAACAGGACGTGCTCCATTTCAACCGAAACCAATAATGGAAAAGTGTTGGGACATCCTCGGAAGAGATAATCCGAAATTCATCAAAGTGAAGAACGCCATGTCATCCTCCTCCTCCCCAAGCATGGAATCCAATGTGGAATCGTGCAGCTCAGCTGCCACTTCATCTCAATCTAGTTCCCTGCTCATTACCAGTGGCAGTAAGAGGTCATCAACCTGTGACATGGCACCTACCTCATCTTTGAACTCATCCTTCACTGCTACCCTGAATTCTCCGAAAAGGGTAAAGGCAGATACTAATGCAGTCTTCGTCAACCTATTGGAAGGAGAAGCAAAGAACAACGACGAACTACACAATCTCAAAGTGAAGGTACTGCAGGCCAAGCTTGAGGCTCAACAAGCAAAAAGAGACTATTATATGTCTAAGACTAATAGTGATTCTCATGGTTTAAATTATTATTAATGTTATTTAAAATTTGTGTATATAATATATCTACTGTACCTACTAATATTATGTATGTTCAAATTTCATTAAATCAAATTATAATTTTGATAAACACTTTACTTTTTTATTTCAGTTTTTATTAAAAGATACTAATTTAAAAGATCCTAATCCTAATTATTAGAACATTAGATTATTAGATTTTCCTAATAATCTTATCATTAGACGTGAAACACATCATTAGGATAAGATTAGATAATTAGGATTAGACAAATCTAATGATAAGAAATTCGACGTGAAACATGCTCCTGGCGTTCATCTATATTTAGTTTATCTTTATAGTTGTTATCTGTCTCTCTCTCTTCCAATGTGTGTACTCTTAGTTTCTATATCCTTGAATTAATTGTGATGTGTCTTTCTTTATGCTTCTATTTGTGATCTGTTTCTCTAACTTTTAATCTGTTGTTTATCTCTTAATCTTTCTTTTCCTCACTTTGCCTATAGTATTGGTCAACAGACCTAACAAGTTATCTGCCTGCTGCTGATGTTGCTTGTAATTATGAGTTTGAAACAATTAAAAAAACGTACTACTAATTGAACTACTATTTAAGTATTTCTAGTCTACTTATATCTATTATTGATTTAAACGAAAATAATATTAGAATATTATGCTCGGCTTTATTGATAATAATTTCGTAATAATGCAAACACTAACATATTCCACGAACACATTTATTTCGATTTCAAGGGTAGATGCTGTGTACAGCTTTATAATTATGATACTACTTAATGCATGAATGTTTATGTAATGATTATTTAATATAAATTACGACTGTGAACATTATATCGAACAATTATTTAAGGTCCGTATATGCACTATTCACATAAAGTTGTATTAAATATCGTTCTATTTCAGCCCTCTATAGCGAGTAAATATTCGACCAACAACGATGACAGCTCGCTCCCATGTTTCTCCGGCGGTACCGCTGGGGTTCTCCCTTCTTCATTGGGAATGGATGTTGAAGCCGGTGGTCAACAGGAGTTTCAAGAGGTAAATGTTACAATGTCATAAAATGTTGTACTAATTTTGTAAATTATATCATTTAAACATATATGCAATTATATTTGAAACCTCTACTCAACCAATGCAATGGCGTATTCGTGAAATATTGTAAACATTGTTTGTTTATTTGTGTGTTGTTGAGATTGTAACGATACGTAATGTACTATCATTAATTGTCTTCTTTTAGGGATTATCTGAAGTAAAAATAGAAGCAGTGGAAACATGCTATACTGAAAGCGATCAAGGTAATTCCTTATCTTTATGTCTTTTGTCCTCATTCTGCAGTTATCCGTCCCTTATCCGATTGTCCATATATTTTTTCACTTTCCTATCTACCCTATTTCTCTCCTTCCCTTTCCTTTGTTTATATTCCTATGTTTCTACATGTATCTTTATTTTCTCTGTTGTTCCCACTTTATCTCTGTCTGTATGCCTTCCCCATTTCACGGTCTCTATTTCGGTGCACCTAGCCGTTTCTCCCCCCTCCCTGACTTTCTTCCTTATTCACTCTAATCTCTAAATATCCCTTCTCTCTAATTTCAGCATGTTCTACTGAATTACTAACCTCACTGTCGCAACAACCGAAACATCCGCATGTGAAACGTCCTCGGTCCAGTCTTCACCATTCCTCCCTGAAGAAGGACACGCACATTTCGTCATTTATGAGTACGTGTCGTTATGTTTGTTTATTATTTTTTGTCGATGCCCCTATTGTTTACTCCGTAATGTTCTATTATTTTCACCGCTTATTCACTCAATTTTTTGTGTACAACGATCAAAATGACAATTGAAATTATTTTAATATTTCTGTGTTGAATCGATGTAAAAATATTTTTTAGTTTTTCAGGTGTATAACTTTATCAAGTGTATAACTAAATTTTATGAATGTATGTCATGTGTATAACTAAAGTTGCATGAATGTAGGTCATGTGTATAACTAAAGTTGCATGAATGTAGGTCAATTAATGTATAACTAAATTTACATGAATGTAGGTCAAATGTATAACTAAAGTTGCAAGAATGTAGGTAAAATGTATAACTAAAGTTGCATGAATGTAGGTCAAATGTATAACTAAAGTTGCATGAATGTAGGTCATGTGTATTACGGTGTGTTTGCACAAACATTAATTAGGTTGTATTGGTGCACTTTCATATTTTATGCAAAATTGAGCCGCTTGTATTAGATATTTATTTATTAATTTTGTTCTCATTAACATGCGACTTGCGTCATGTTTGTCATCGAAATATCAATAATTGATAATTGTGGTAGCTGTTATTCCGTTATTTGCTCTTTATGATAAATGTGATCATGTCTTTGTTTCCGAATAATAACTGTATATTTTGTTTTGGTGCAATATCGCTTGTAATTCTGCATCTTTCTGGAAATATTACGACTAATTCCGTATTCTTTGTAAATAAACATTGTTATATGCGATTATTGTATATTTTAGCCAATATCAATGATCGAACGAATGTCTCATTTGAGAAAATATAAATCAGCGTTCAGGTCAAATACATGTTCTGTTTCAATTTTCCTTTCTTTAAATTTAATTTCCTGCAAAAAGTATCACGTGACAGTTTAATATTAGCTGTTGTTTTAGAAATTACGTGTTGTTTTCGTAGTTTAGTTGTAAAGTTATATATAATTAAATTAGTTACCACCATTTCCGTTTAATATATGTTTTGTGTATTCGTAATGCTTTATATTGTAGATTGACCATTATTGTCTTGTGTTGTGAATCCTTTTAAAATGTTATTAACGACTCAATAACTTTTTCTTAATTGAAATGTTATTATACCATTTCTTGTAAGTTTATTATCCACGTAACTACAAAACATTTATAAGAACACTCTATGGCCATATGTATTTACGTTCGCATTATTTGTTGCATTTAAAAATTATTTTTTTAAAGTTTATAATACTTTATTTCGAGTGTTTTCAAACTACATTGTATATACACAAGTGTCTTTGAATGACTGACTCGATTTTGGCGATTTTATTTTTGATAAAAAACTGTAATAAATATATATAATACTGTTCGGTTTATTATACTGTACGTATAATTATGTGGTACAGTTTTGGTTAATGACCCCTGGGAGTGTATTTCATGACATTCAATAATAGTTTTCCTCACGAAATACGTTTATATCACAACTTGAAAAACACCGGCTTTTATTTTTTAAACATTGAACACTATTTTATTACAGATTGGTGAATTATTAGTTCGGAAGTCTATCCATTTGTTGACAAACTTTCTTTTTTATATTTCAACTATTTCTCGAAGGGGTACAGACAGGGCCTATTCGTTTATATTCTTTGACTTGTTTATGTAGAATTCCGGGCACTCATTCGGTTTCTAACACCTAACGAAGACTCTGAGCACTCTTCCTCGACACATACCATCTATCTATCTGAGCTACACATAAAGCAGGGCCAATGAACAACCCTGTCTAAACACTAACTTGCCTATTCTGTACCGTAAATTTGCACCAACCACTGATTGTTAACTAGCTGTAAGAGATATCTGACGGGGCACGTGTGTCCGTCCCTGTTCCACCACCACCACAGTCTCGAACAACAGTCTCGGCGGTAGCTGGACTGGTTCACGGTACTCCTACGGCGGTGGAGGCCCGAGTAGGATCACCACAGCCGGAACTGGTTCATCGCAGCAGCATCAGCAGCACACTCCCCAACGAGTTCTGCATAATAAGAGACGTCGATGTCGGCACTGTCTTCGAAACGGTCGACGTAGAGACTCGAGCTACTTCTGTGGCGACTGTCTGGGTTCTCCAGCCCTTTGTCCCGGCGCCTGCTTTCGTGTCTTTCATACTGAGTTGTAAGATGGCCATTCTCTTGACAGAGACAACGTATAGAGGTTGGGGGTCCACAATGTTTTTCTTCAGATTACATTTTGACATATACAATAGATAATTGAGGGGGAGGGTCATTGAAGTTTATGCATCTGAGTGCACACAATTATACTGCATTATCCATAATTAAACCAAGCTTGTTGTAATTATGTTTCCAGCGCTGATGGCCAATTACGTAAGGAGTTTGGGGAATATTCTGTCTTGGATAATACAATATACCCATTCCATACTAATATCTTTTTGATATATGTATACGAAGGTTTTAGAGCTTTGTGTAGGAATGCAATAGACTGTACAGTTTTATCAACTGATAGAAATTATTTATTCTAAAACCGCAATTATAAATTCCATTTAGCAATTTTTTTGTACTTAGTTTTATCGGAGGTTATTTTCAAAATATTCACATAAGTAAATTTGGGGATGGTAAACCTTCTAATTGATCTATTAAATGTATCGTCTACATTTTTTCATATTTTTCGGTAAACATTTAGTTAAATATTTTGCTTCATGACATTATGTGGTGACTAATTATATAAACATATTTTATTATTTATCTCAAATAAATATAACATTAACGTATTTGTACTTATAATTATATATTTAATTAGATTTTTATTATTATGAGATAACGAAGATGATAGTTTATTAAAGTAAATAATTATCTATTGTGCCTTCTTTGTTTACAATACAATTTGTGTTATCTTATAATATTGTAGACTTTAGTCAAACATTCCCTGTTGGACATGGTTTAAGAGTTTCACCTGTTGACTGAGGGGTGGTTCGGGTACCCCTCCCGATAAACGGACAATGTACCGAAAGAGCTAAGAGGCTGTATGATGTGTATTTGTGACTATTCAATGTACTCTTGCTTATTTAGATACAAACATAAGGTTTCAACTTATATATCAAACACTTAACTTTGTTTTAGTTGATTCTTCATAATGGTATAGAATAGTTTTATGGTTATGTTGGCATTTTATATTCAAAATTATTAATTTTATGGCTCTTTGTCTAATGTGATTCAACTCATTTAAAACTATTAGTATAGATAAAAAATTTCTGACCTATAAAAATCTTATATTTACCAGTAAAAAAATAACAATTTGGACAAAAATAAGCCTCACCTTTTTCAAAAGGATCTTGCCCGATTGCTTCAAATGTCATTAATTTGTTAGGCATATATTTTTACCAGTTAATTAATGTTCAATTTGTTATAAATTTATATTCTTATATATTATAGTTTTACTGAAATGCAAACCATTACAATTAATTTATAGACGGGTTATGTTCTACCCGGCATTTTAACAGATATTATTTATATTAAAAGATGAGTAAAACAATTTTGTGCTTCATTCGAAATATTCAGATCAATAGATTATTTGTCTGTTAAATGTTGCACCTAATTTATGTGTGTGACATATTTTCAATCTTAATGCCGATTTACATTACATGCTTGTTGTTATTTGGATGATAGATTTGCCAAGCAGTAACGGTTTCTATTGATCAATTATTTGTTTTTCTATATTTGGCAATAGTATAATGTTACGAGCATCTATGAGACTGACAATATTGAATCTTATTGAATCGCATCCAGGGTGGGGCCAGGAGCCTCCTAAGCATTTTAGTTATTTATTGTTGTGCTTTTGTTTTGCCAAAAGTATGACTGAGAAAATGAGGTGTGTTTGTTACCTTGTCTGCTTGTGCCTTTAAGGGTGGGTACTTCCTAGAATAATTCCAAAATTCGCCCCTGTAAATTATAATTAAGTATTAAACTGATTTTTACACGATAAATTATACAGCTAAATTAAAGATCAATATAATAGATAAATTTAGCATATTGCTAAAGACTTACGAAGAAAGATTCGATGAAAATCTGACAGCAGAAATTTAAAACGGATTTGTCCTTTGGACACTGTAGTCTATGTATTGGAGAAATATCATCACAGATGTCAGAACTTGTTTCTGAAAGGATCCCATTTTAATCCAATATCCGCGACCAAAACGTATAGATAGGGATGACGGACTGCTTCCAGTCGCTATTAAGCGGCAGGCACAGAAGGTCGATTACGTTACTTCTAGTTATTTTGTGTTCGATTAAGGAAGGGAGTCATAATCAAAATTTTCAGAAAACGTCCTAAAATATTTCCAAAATGGTTCGATCTCATTATTTACAATACAGATCTGATAAGAATCTATAATCGTCTTTTACGAAACATATTTTTATAACAAAATAAATGATTTTGTCATTGTTGCGGATGTTTCCCTTTGACGTCTTGGTGCTGCCATTATTGTATAACAAGGTATAATAAAGATATATATTTATTACTACTAATATTATAATAAGGTGTCTCACGCAGAATATCATATACAGATAATGTGATTGATATTTTCATGTTTTGCCTTGCATGATTTTTATAGCGCATTTGCGTAAACATGTACGTGTACATATCAATCTACCTTATCAAGAAAATAAAACACGCAAGCACAGGTAATGTGAATCGGCCTTTTAAGGTTCTCACTCTTCAACTATGAGTGCTGTATTATTAATATTAAAAAGTACATAGTTACTTTATAACAAATTTTTAACCCAAAGCTTACTTTTCCACCAAGCCATTCCAGAGTGTTTGTAACCTGAAATTATAACGCACCTAACTGTAGTGATGAAAACTTCCACATGGAATCGACTAAGTATATCCTAGTACCACAACTATGGGAATTAAGGTTCCGTTTGTGAAATCATTCCATATATATTATAACAACGTGGTACTAGCTCAAATATCTTGTAATTTAATTAAGTTAGTCTATAATTTAATATATTTGATTTTCTATGTTAACAATAAATATTGAGTCCTAAGTTCTTCTGAATTTTACGATGATTTAGAAATAAAATGCTTTTAAACTTGAAAGACATTTTTTAATTCATCTTACGGGGATTCTTAAGTATCTTTTATGTAGGACAGAAATAATAGCCTAACCTAATTCCGGCATATTTGTCTTGTATTAAAATTATATCAAAATGGTTCTCATCTACTTTATTTACTTAATAGGTTATTCATATAAATCTATAAAATTTTCTTCATGATGTGAAATAGGATATCCACAAAATAATATTTTTGAGGAAAACAACGATTTTCTGGAAATTTATTACTATTATAGTTCTAAAGGTAGAAATGTCTGAATAGTGTTTCCCACCCTCTATTGTCCGTATAACCTTTGACTCATATTCACAAGTGTACACTAGGTGTCCTTTACTTTTAGTTGGTGATTTTTTGTTTTAATAATTATAAAAAAACTAAACCAATGACATTTGCAACACTGCGTTTCCCGATGCTGTGTTTCCCAGAATCCAATTTCGAGTAGTAATAAACCGTAAATCTTGACAGATTAAACTTAATTATGGCATTACTGATTACATGTTACAATTTTTTTTATTAATATATGTAAAAATATACTATTTTCTTACTCTCGACTTTCTAAATTTAGTTTTAATCAGCATTAATTAGAGTTTACCTTACTAATCAATAGGAATCACGTATTGTAGCGGCAGTAGTCATGATAATTTTCAAATGTTTAATTAATCTAGATCAGTACCGGTGTAACGCAGCCCTCCGGGACTTTTACAAACAACACAGTTAGGTCAGGTGTATGTTTGCACTTCAGATTATAAAAGAAAATTTTTGTAATTATGTAAATAGTACAAAATACAGTACAAAATAGTAATATTAATAATAAAAAGTAGTATTGTATTTTAACAACTCATTGCACATAACTCTCACGAACTTGAATTCATTTCCCTCCTACAGACTTCGTGAAACTAAAACCTCAACAACTACGGCTGCTTTCACAGTCGAGCATGAGTCATCCTCAGCTTCAGCAGACCTCAACCAGCGTCAGCTGCTCCACCCCTCCTCCACCAATGACAGCACTGGAGGCGGCCTACGTGACGGGGGACAACAGCCAATCAGCGGCGGCGTCGACCAGCACCAGTCTACGCCGCTCTTTGATGATGCTTGTGAGGAAAAAGTCGGCGGCGGGTTCTTTGACGGCTCCCCACGACTCTGCTGATTCCGGCGTTCTATTGGGTGAGTTGAGGTTGTGTTATTTTCACTTTAGATGTGTATTTAATCCATGGAGACTCATGGGATTTATAACCTCATACGTCTGTCGGCGGGGAAAGTAAATGTCCAATGGTCTAACTTTGATTTTTAATTTAAAATAAGAATTGGAAATTAGAATTCAAAAATAGATTTTGTATAAATTTCAACCAATGAAAAACGCGCAAATTGTTTATAAAACACCCGGTGCTGAGAATACATAGTACGTTTAAAAATCAATGCCCGTCCTCAAAGGGAAGAGCAAAAGAATGAGCATATTATATAATCAAAGTAAACAAAAGGCATCGTGGTTTGCAATTAGTTATCATCACAGTATATTATAACCTACTAACTCTTGAAATGTCGAAAATATTTCTGAATTTAAATTATTTTTTGATTTTTGTAAACTCATTTAAAAACTATTCGAAAATTTAAAAAAAACTGACCATCGAGTTGATCAAAAATGATTTTTTTTTATATCATTATATATTATTATCAAATGAAGTTTGTTTCCAACTGTCGTAACTCACTTTTTCAAAACTTGCTAGAAATTGCATTTACGGTTTTTCCATTATTTAACTAATTTAAAAGCGCTTTGTACCCCTAGAACTATCAATTGGTGGGTAAAATTGACTCAAACATGATATTTCGCTTAATAATGTAACGTTTTCACTAAAATATATTTTTAGAAAAAAAGTTTCGTTGAGTTATATTTATTTATATAATAAAATTATACATATTAATTTAATATTAATACATAGTAAAGTTGAAATGTTTTCAGCATATGGATAGATCGATTACTGTAACTATCAATAGTTTCGTAATGTAAAAAGAATAGAAAAGTCAAAAGCTATCGAGTATTATTATATTATTCTGAATTTCAAACAAAATAAATATTTAAGAAGATCAATTTGTTCTTAAATTGTGCCAAATATATAGTGTATCACGAACTTGTAGCATCCTAGTGATCTTCGTATTTGGTTTGTCCGTAGTTGAAGACCCCAACGAGCGCAAGAAGCGGCTGGCACGGGAACGTCAACGTCGCCGTCGAATGCGTCTCCGACAGATGACCTTCTTGTTGGACAGTAGTGGTGCCGGAGCCCCGGGTACCGCCAATCTCTTGCACCAACTGCACCAACACCACCACCATGCATCTCTCCTGCCCCCTTCCTCCAACGCAGATGACCAGACAAGGGAGGGGGGGACTCTTGTTGGAGAGGAGGGAGAGGGGGCGATCGTCTTCCCCCACTAGATACCGGGATACTGTGTCGATATTCAGGGGTAGACTTGTGCCAATTACAGGGGGGGGCAGCATCGGAGACCGTGAGACTTTATGGTATATGATATCAATGTTGATAGTTTTCGTCTGCCTATTCCTATTGTTTTTTAAAATTCCATTTCTTAATAATTTACGTGAAAATTTTAGGATAGGAATAAATTGTTAAAATTTCAGTTTTTTTAAACTCTTGCAATTCTTTGCAAAATTGATATACATTATCAAATTTCACATGTATCAGTTAATATGTTTTCTAATCATTTGTAATAATCTTGATTTAGTATAACCAGTGTTGAGTGTTTTAAAATATATATTTTTACGTCTTTATGAAACTTACTTTAAAAATTGCAGTAATGTTTTTTTTGTTTAGTTCCTTATTTTTATTATCACTCTTGAAAAACTCCTTGAACACTCTTGGAGTTCTATCTGATACCAGTTTACTGTAACTCCTTTATATAATTGATTGTCGTGTCCGTCCGTAATGGTCTTATTTGGTCGACAACAGTTATATGATGTAGTTGATCTATCTCTCTACCACAACCAATCCCTGCATACTACTCATTAACTACACATGCAGCTGATCATACACTAATATTGGTTTGCATTAAATTTATCAACTTCTAACTAATTGTAATCGTTATAAAAATTATTATTATCGGCTTATTTTTAACATTTCATCTATCGAATTTGTATATACATATTTTCCGTCAATTATGTATAGTAAAATCCGACATCGACATAACACAATTTTGACATTATTTATATTATTACGATTCCTATGTCACTATGTCAGAAGATAATTATACAATTCTAAGTAGGTGCATTGTTTTATTAAAGTGACATCAATATACTGTCTTAACGATAGTTATTTATAAAGTATGTATAATAGTACAGCGTTGACGGTATAATCGCGCTATAAAGAACTTTAAACGGGCTATACAAATTAATACGTCATTTTTAGGTTACTATTATGGTATTTCGATGGCGACTATTTTTGCAACATTTTGTTCAGTTAGTACACAGTTAGTGTTGTTAGCATTCTGTTATTGTTAGTTATAGTTAGCATTTGAATATTATGAGACAGTGCTGTGCGTGCGGGAAAAAGATCATCTTATGGATAAACTTCATAATTATTATTTCCACTTAATCCTAGAGGTACCACTACTACCAGCCACTTTTGAAAGCATATTTAGAGGAGAGGGCATGAAAATTGACCCCAGTGTTTAGCATAATATACAGTTAAATATTATTAATCAATTTGATAATTTATAGTGTAGTTTACGAGACATTTTCAAATTGCAATTAAATCGAGACACATCGTTCCGAATTCTTAAAATAATCCATTTCTAGCTACGAAATAACAAACTTCCAAATATGGGTACAACATAGTGTCTATATTTATTTCTAAAACCAATTTATTCCTCATTGAAGTGAAGCTCAATGTCAGAGAGGGAGAGAGTTGCGAAATCCACGACACGATGTCAGGGGTTGGCATGGACGATACTTTTACAGTGACTCATTCACATGCATCACTTTTATGAAGGATATTGATTGAAAGTTATTTGATTACATTTTGTGATAATATTATTGAAACAATATAATTGTTAATATTAACCTGTCAATATTTTCCAATCCTCATTTAGTCTGATAATACTTTCTATTCATTATTCTACTATATAGAGTAAATGTTATAACGTAATATAATCGGTATCATTCAATTGTATTTAATTTCGTACTTTTATAAGTTCGTAGTAATATCTGTTATATTCAAATATTATTTAATATTCTTAAGGATGAGAAATGTAATAATTTTATAGTTGGCTTAATTCGGTTTTACTTATGTATAGTTTGCCTAAATACTTTTGGTGAACTTTCAATTCGAAAGTGGTTTTGTGTTAGTTAAAATATCAATTATTATTAGCATAGTAGATATTGATTGTAATATGGAGAGTGATATAGATCTGACACCAATCTGACGTCTTAAGTACTTTTCTGACATTCCTTCACATTTGTTTTGTAAATAAATGTCAGACATTTTTTGTGGTATATTGTATTAAATAATGACATCTGTATTTTTCTATTATCATTGTATAATTAATAAATTGTACAACTCTTTATATACCGCAATCCTTTAAGACGAAGACATGTACATATATATATATATTAACTGTTATTTTTAATTGAATTGATTATTATGTTGTCAACTTTATCAGTGTTTTGTGAATAATGTATAGTCCTTTTGCCTCGGCGTTCTTGCTTGTTTTTCTTCTGACTTTACAGAGTATAGTAGGGGTTATATGGGTTTCAAAAAATATGGATGGGCTGAAAAAATGGATTGGTAAAATGAGTTTTGTAAAGATAAAAAGTCATGAAAGTGTAATACAATATCTCATTGTATATATATTTATTGTTTGATATTTTAGATTTAATAAGAGGGGATTTATTAAATATAAAAGTGTGTTATTTGTCACGACGTTATAATCTCACTATAATGGAATTAACAAGGGACCAGTCGGGAAGTCTGTTATAATCATAAGACTATTTTTTTACCCAATTTGATACGTAGGATGAGTCATGTATTCTAGTACGTTTATATTATTCTCCTTTTCACAAAACATTAGGCTTGAGCTTATCACTTGACATAATTCGTACATGTAAAAATTCAATTCGTTTGAAAAATAGTATCTATATGCATATTAAGTGCCACATATAATTCACATACTAATTAATGATATACCCAAGCATGCTCTGTATATCAAAAGTATGTACATAATTATTTGTAGATTTGAAATTAATTTAAAAGAAGAAAATCCTTTACATGTCTTCAATGTTTATTTATAGAGTCGATGGGTTTAAGTTTGATAGACAGCAATAAAATAAAGTCAGTTTGTTTTGATCTACTTTTGGAGTAGCAGTATTATTTAATTGTAGGTTGTTTGATTTATCCAATAAACACAAGTTTTGTATAAACAAAATTTGTATAAAATTTTGTATAAACACAAAATTGTATAACGTAAAATTATGACTGTAGTAAATGCGACTTTGAGATGTGAAATTTGACTCTGCGATCAATACACATTATAATGCACGGTTCATACAGTCTATTTGGGATGAATTGATTAATTTTATTAAATTTAATTGGAATCCTAGTGGCGGAAACTTCTGAAATTTTAGAAAGAGTTTTTTTTGTTCCACTTGCTATTTTTACATCGAATTTTTTGGGAGTTCTGCTAAATTTGATGAACGTTTTAAATATGTTGAATTGTACTAAATGGAATATATTAAAATGTGGATTTCTATAATATAGATTAACGATTAGATTAGATTTGCTCTAAATGTCACCTTCAATGGTAAGTTACTTTCCATTGGCGAAACCGTATTATATAATGTATATTGTAATTTTTGTCCTGCACGATAGTTAGGCCACCTTTTTTG
Source organism: Coelogynopora nodosa (assembly GCA_034780555.1). Classification (NCBI taxonomy): domain Eukaryota; kingdom Metazoa; phylum Platyhelminthes; order Proseriata; family Coelogynoporidae; genus Coelogynopora; species Coelogynopora nodosa. The sequence goes on from JAUZND010003388.1 coordinate 13,255, forward strand.
TTTAGTTTTTCGAATAATAGTGAAAAAGTTATTCCACAAAACATATTGAAACAATAACTTCTTAAAGTGAACACTGGTTAAACCTATTAGGTAATTATTAAATAATATGTTTTAGTATGAAATGGCATTAAAACCCCGAGTAAAGCATCTCCGATAAACCGTCGATACAATTAATATATCAATTAATATCAAATAAAAAAACACAAAAATTACATTTTTTTTACTATAACCGATATCATATAAACATAATATTCATTTTGTTGATTATATATTTTAATGGTTGGACCTGGACCAAAGATATAACTGAATTTTAAATGTTAATTTTAAGCGCCTTTTACAAACATTTGCGCCTTTTATAAAAAAAATAAACAAAAAATGGTTTGTAGAATTACATTATGATATTTAAATTAACTAGCATTAGGTAGATACATAAACTCTGTAATAATGTATCTAATTTTTGTACAGTTATATTTATGTAATGTTTTTCAATATTGACAAAAACCTAATGTTTTAATGGGTTACTTTCACATTGTGATAAAATTAATCCCTTCAATAAACTCCAGTTAAAATTTTGAGCAAGCCCAAGAGGATTCTCGTATTTAAGACGTAAAGGTATGCCATTATCGGATGGATCTCAAATCCAAAAGGAAATCCGGAGGAAAATCCGAAGAAATGGAATTACCATACACTAAATATAATAGAGTAAATTAATAAAAATAGTGAGATACAAAATTATAGTTGTATTATAATATATTATTATAATATTACTAATTTATTTCATTTGATATATTTTATAATTAACTATTTGTTTGTGTGTTAACTCTACTAAATTCTGCTGTATATGTGTCTGTCTGTCTGTGACCTGAGATATAGTGGATCCTAAAATTGACCAGTCTCTAACAAGGTCAAGGATGCTCCAGGAGTTGACTTTTTCCTTGCACCTATAACTTGTACTGTAGTACAAACAATTTTTACTATATACAATACACTTGGCATGCCATAGGGAACAAGGGGCACTGAAAGAGTTATAATGGGATATATGGGCACTGATTTATTATTGATTGAATGTAATCCAGAGATAATTTGGCTAAAATGTTGTAGATAACAATGTCAATTCCCAATTGTTAGATAATTTGCATTTTTCAGGATTTTCTATACATTTATTTTAAATTAAAAAGTAAAATTTACAAGTAATTTTATATGTGTAAAGTACATAAAAAACACAGAACATTTGATATAAAGAAAAAGGACATTTATTAATTATAAAAAAAAGCTTTAATGATCTATAAAATGGTATCAAATACAAACACCTGACTATACCATGCATACTAGTCTGTAGCCATGGAAGGGTTCATACCATTCAAATAATTGACCTTTTTGGGTTTGATCAAAATGTGTCCTTTTTAGGCTGCAGAAGAATAACACTATATATGCATAGATATAGTTCATGTTTTTTAAATAATATGGAAATGCTGTATTTGTTAATAAAAACAAATGACCCTTTAAAAGGCTCGCTAATGGGCTTGCCATAAGTTATAATAGTAAAGAGAACACTATTTTTCTAAAACATACTATTTTAACAGCTATTATTTTACAAGCCTTAAACTTAATTTCAATTAATCTATAATCCTGGCACTTCAAAAATATTATTGACTATTAATTTTATTGTATTTATACCAAGTATGTCAAATTTAAATATTAATATTAATCTGAGTTATTAAAAATATTAATAATGATATTTTAAGTTAAAATTTATAAAATTTTAATTAATATGGCAAATTTGATATGCAATGCATATGAATTGAAATAACATTTTAAACCATTTTTATCCTATACCTTATAGACACATAAATTTCAAAAAAATTATTTGTTTCATACTTATCCTGACCAGTTTTTCATGCTCTATAAAATGGAACTTAAGCAACTAATTATAAATTGTTTATAAATCTTATAATATTGGGGTGATTAAAAATGCTTAATTTTAATACAAATACTTTGTTTGTTCTGTTTGTGTTGTTCTGTTACCTTTTTGTTCATAAAGTTAAAAATAATTAATGATCTCAATATTATTCTATTCAGATTTTCATGGGCTACTTACAGATGCTAGATGTCACTCACAAATGTTAGTTTAGAGGTTTAACTGTAAAACATTTTGCATAATAGAATTATCTTAATTTTTCAAAATTTTAATGTTTATAGCTTTTTTTAGATATGTTTTATGTTCTGTTGTTTAGCTTTTAATCAAAACATTCTAATTAAATATATTGACCTCAATTTTTTTATATACAGTTTTTTATGGGCTATTTACAGGTGCTAAATGTTCCAAAAAGTTATTCTGCTAAAGAGCAAATATAAGGCCAAAAGTGGAACACAAATTCATCTAATGGGATTATCAATATATATATATATATGTTTATTTGTTCACAAGAAAACAACAACAATTTATATAATATAGAATTAAAAACAAATGCAAATTTTTAGCTTATAATATTCATTTCTCCATTGGCTATTTAAAGGTACAACATTTCAACAGATAATAACTTTTAAAAGGAGAATCATAACACATAAAGTGGACCACACTTCTCTTATTTTGTTATTAATGTTTTGTTCTGTTTTATTCATTTCCTTTATAATTATAGAGTTAAAACTAATTAATTATCATATCCTGAAACTATATAATTTTCTACTGGCTATTAAAAGTTTTCTCATTTTATATTAATAATAAATAGATTTAATGTATATTCATTATGCATGGAATGGAACCTATAAAACTAGATAGAATTTAACAAGACAACATAATAGTTGAGAATAAATTGAATTAGTATTTAAAGTTTCAGTACTTTGAGGACTTCTCCAACACATATAAAAACACTATTTGACTGTAAAATTTGATTTAAGCAGAATAACAAAATAATACAGATGGATGAAAATTGTAATGAATTTAAATTATATAAATATATTATAATCATAATAATTAACATATAGAAATACTAAAATCAATCTGAAAAGAAGGTCACTTATAACATAAAATATCAAAAATAGAAATAAATATTTAAGTCAATATAATTGTTAGTTTGAAATATTAGTGGAAAGACTTAATAATAATATTAATTAACTAAGAAACCATGGAAAACAAAAAATATACAATTTTAAGATTATTTCAAAGTGTATAAGGTAGACAAGAAAAAATATAATAAATAAGAATAGACATTATAATAAACTTTATCATACTCTAATTCATTATTAAAAAATATAGTAATGAGCAAAAAAGTTTTACTTTTGTAAAAGAGATATATACAAACCATGTCCCAATATCTTAAAGGGAGGTTCTTAAGCAACAAGCATCTCTGGATATACATACATATACATCTCTGAGATAATATCTCTTTCAATATCAAAAGGTTAAAAAAAGTTTTCTTATATTTTCCATTTTAAATTAAAAAAAAACTCATTTACACTTTTGTGACCTGTAAATACTTTTTTTTAAATTATAAAATTTATTCAGAGAATCAATTTTCACTGCAAATTTTAGAATAAGTTACCTAAATGCGTTAATTAATCCCCTATATTATTTCACTTCCTTTACATTTTTGGTATGCTTATACCCTTAGTTTTGTTAATTATTTTCTTGTCTAGTTCAATTTCTTTAATATATATGTGGATACCTAGAAAAGTATGCTCATCAATATGTAATCAAATTACTTGTTTTAATAAATTTTCAAATTTTTTCAGTAAAGTTCAACCTTGAATGCTTTAATTTTTTTTGTAATAAATCTTTGTTTTTTGCACATATGGCTATATTATCCTGATTCTTGGTAAATTATCAATCCTTCAACATTTTAAAGAATAATTTCCATGGTTCTCTGGAAAAGGGTAAAATAATTTTTTGTACACATTTGAAGCTTTATCCACCTCAATTTTTTTGTATGCATTTTTCATTTGTGAAAAAATTTGTTAATTTCTAAATAAGTATAAGTATAAACTATTTTAATTTTTATAATTAATATATACTTTATAGTTAGCTTATATTCTCAATGAACCATCAATGTGCATATTTAAATAAAGTAGCTCATTACTGACTTTGTCTTCATCAATGGGAATGGGGTGGGCTGTACATAATATATCTTTTACAGAATATTCAATATTGATTTTAACAATTTCAATCCTTAGTATGCAAAATAGTGGAATGTTTTATTAAATATTATCCAAGTAATCTGAAGGTTTTCCCTCCATTACAATCAATTTATTGGCTTCAAATAATTATTCCATGGTATCAATTATCTTGCCTGAATATTTCATTAAATGATCATCATTAGATTCTAATTCCTTTTTGTATAGGATTTTTTAATTGTTTTATTATGACAAAAATTTTACAAGATATAATGCTGCTGATGCCCTTTGTATATATCTTTATTTTTTGCTTGAATTCCATTTATTTTAAACATATTTTTTGCATGAATTACATATATGTAGATTAATTATATATATACAAAATTTATTTATGTATGTTGCACATTGCCTCAATGGATGATTCTTTCTACAAAATGTGCAGTTTGTAGATAATTTAATTTATTTAACTAGTATTATTTATTCTGAAACTGACTTTTCTATAATGTATTTCTTCATTAGTATCACTTAAAAATGTATTGAACAATTGAATGATTTAACATTCAATTTTGAATGTATTTACTCAAATGATTAAACAATTTCAGGAATTTGAATTATCTCATAACCTTTTATTTGACTCAGTAACAATAGCTATTTGCAACTTTTCTAGATTAGGATCAGCACTGTCCTTTAGCTCATGAAATTAAAATATTTATTTGAATTTTTAAATGAATAATGAAATCATTAATTGACTCACCATCACATTGTTCCAAATTGAAAAATGTTGTCCTTTTAGCAAATATTAAATGTCTATTTGATTAAATATTTTTTCAGGAGTTATGGGCACCATGATATGTTTGATTTTCTCTATCGGTGGCATAACATGTTATTACATTTTTTTCATTCCTGTCTTTACAATTTTTCAAATGTGATAGCGCTGAAAATATGATGAGCCATGTGAATGTTTTTTTAGGGTTATATAAAACAAGCATTTCAAAATGATGTGATCTAATATAAGATATTATTGCAATAATATTAATTACAAATATTATATTGTGTTTAATTAATTTTGATATAATTGTGAGTCTAAAACAATAGTTGTATAACTATTAACATTGTTTGACATAGATGTTTCAGTTTTGTCTCTGAACTATGAATTTTTATATATATATATATACACCAATGGGGAAAGTTTTTTATGCACATATATAAGGTTTATTTCATTAAATCTTTTTATTTAAGATAAATTATTTTAAATCTGTATTCATTTCACCCTGTGTTAATTTATTTTTATATTAATTAAGTAAATTTAAATGTAAACATTTAATTGATAGAAATGAATTTAATTTAATACTACAGTAAGATATCATTTTGGTTAAAATCCTAGTCATTTAGAATTACTTCAATATTATAAATAATAATTTAATGAAACTTATACACTAGATACTAAGACTGCCTATATGCTTCATGCAAATTAATTTTTGGAACAGAGTAGATATTTAATGTTACCAATTTATAACTATATTACATTAAGGTTTAATCATATGAAAATAAATTTTAAATTTAAACTATAGGTATCATTATCAGGGATGCAAATAAGGATGCTGATCCCGTTTTTATGAAAATGACTGACATGGTGACAAATATGTTTGACTTTATTATATAGAGAATATTCTCTATATAATAAAATCAAAATTTGAGTATCCATCAAAGAAGTGTATTTACAGTTCTTTGATGGATACTTACATTTTTAATTTCTGTTAAAAAATGGATTTAGATAATGTAGGGGAGACGGGCAAGCCAGTTTTTTGGTTTGCGAGTAGAGTTTTCAGTCCCCTCGCCCAAAGGTCTAGTCGCTTTCAAATCTTATTTGCATCCCTGATTCTCTTTTTAAAACAAATAGTTTTTTGTTTACTGTTTTTTAAATATAATTATATCAATTATGAATTCATAGTTGATTTAATTGTTTATTTTGTTTGTGTTATTTTTGTACACAAAATATATTTAAATAAAAACTGGGAAAATAGACAACAAAAAAACTTTAATACAATATAAAATATATTACTGAAAAACACTTGAAGTATGTTATATATCAAGGGGTACTATTGTGATGGTAATTTTACTTGATCTGTATATAATTCAAGGCAAGTTATTAAAAGAAATTTCTCTAATTTATATATTTTTTCTTTATATTTCAGTAAAATGTGTTTGTATTGACTGAAGAATTGAATATTTAGACACCTCAATTGTACCACGATTGTTTAACAACTATTCATTTGACTTTAAGACTTTAAGCCAAACATCATCACATGTTACAGATACCTAAATTACTTGTTTTATTTAATTATAAAAGCGTGATATATTAATACCTTCTTAAACTTTGAGAAAGCATATTCATCAATCTTTCATAATTTTGTATTGTGAAATAATAATTTACAGGTAACTAAAACATTAACTAATACTATTCAATTAAAGCATATGATGCTGATGGTTAAATTTCCTATGGACTGTATAAACTGGGAGTGGAGCTATTATTTATATTAGTTCCTATATAATGTAACTTCAAACCATGTCGTTTTGCAATTACTTAATGTTTTCACATTTAAATAAAAATAACGTAATGAAAATATAATTTGTTGATAATTTATTTTCTGTTTTGCTACTTAATACATTTAACTTTATTTATATATAACTTTTACGATTTTTACAATTTAATATAATTTATTTTTCAATGATATTAGTGCTATGGTTTCTTTTTTTCACCGCTAACTTAAAGTTTCCCTGAATGTTGTTTATTTGGATTGACCCAATAGAAGATGCCTCCTATCAAACACTTCAACTATTTGGTCATTGGCGGGGGGTCAGGCGGTATTGCTAGCGCCAGAAGGGCAGCTGAATATGGCGCTAAAGTAGCTCTTTTCGAGAAATCTCGTCTTGGCGGAACATGTGTAAGACAAATATACCCATTAGTAATGTGTTATCTTTGTTATATTTAAAACAAAACTTTAATGACAATGTAGGCCTTTATCAATTTATCATAGTTGTATGGTAGTGCTATCTAGAACGAGACGAAATCAGAACTATGAATTGCAAAACAACAAAATTTATCACTTTTAAAGAAAGGGTCAAAATTAGTATTACATAAACAATTTTTATGAATATCAATATACGTTTTATATACTATACTCACTAACACTTCGTTTATGTTCTGCAGTTGAAAAATATATTCGAAAGCTTCGGCTAATAAATATATTATACTCAAGAAAACCTTACATTTTTCTCGATCATATATATCTTACAGATTTTTTAACAAATCATATAGATCTCGTCCTTAATTCGTGATATTTCGTTCAGCAAGTCTATGGGCTAAATTTATTAACCCTATTTAGTTATTTTATATATTGAAGCAACGCCTCACTGCGGATTTTTCTTAAATTCACAATTTCTTAAAGTGAATGTTCCTTACTTATAATATTGGTATCGTTTGCTAGTAAATAGGGTAATGTGAATAGACATAGCAATAGATATTAATAAATATTAAAATAATTTAATCACAATTTAAAAATCACTAATTAATATTTATTGGGCTTCAATAATCAGAATTGAGCGACTGTGTTTATTATTTATGGTACTACACAAATTAATATAAGTTGATTTTTGAACATTCCATATTAAAATAACTGTATCAAAATCTTCGTTTTAATAAATGTATTAAAAACTCTAGTTGATAATTGAAACTCAAAGTATACAGTGATTATTTAAAATGTTGTGTTTTATTGTTTATGTTATAGCTTTCACAACCCACATTCTCTCTGACTATTTATGAGCTCATTTGAGATGATACATGTTCTGATTAGAATACCACAGTTTAGTAGTGTATGAAGAAATAATAATTGTATCAATTTTCTCTCTCTCTCTTTCTCCCCCCTCTCTCTCTCTCCCCTCTCTCTCTCTGTCTCTCGCTCTCTCTCCTCTCTCCCCTCTCCTTCCTCTCTCCTCTCTTTCTCTCTCTCTCTCTCCACCGCGCAGCCTGTCGATCGTGTATCGAGACTTGAAGCCAGAGAACCTCCTGCTGCACATGTCCGGCCACGTCAAGATCACCGACTTTGGGTTCGCCAAGGTGCTCAAGGACAGGTAGGTCTGCTGTTAGAGGGGTACAGATGGGTACAGATGGGTGGTGTATGAGTTGTTTTACAAGCCTACCACAAAGTTATCATTCACTAAATTAAGGCACTGAGAACAATAATTAATTTCTGCATGATTGGAAGCATTTGCATGGTTTCTTGAGACTTATTTCATTATTCACCGTAAATCTATAATTAGAACTGGAATCGTGTGAACCACGAAGAATATCTATTGATCTATTTGCCTGACGTATTGAGTTGATATATCATGTGCATTGTGTTGACGTGCAGAGTGAAGAGTAGGGTGGGAGGAGAGAGGGAAGGGTGGGAGGAGGGAGGGAAGGGTGGGAGGAGAGAGAACAGGAAGAACTCTTTCACTCACTATTTATTAATAAGTAAGAATTGATCTCAATAATGACTAGTAAGTAAGTCTAATGTGTCGAGAACTTCCTGTCTGTCTGTCTGCTGTGCTGAGTTCTGTCCTTGAAGCAGCCATTGTATCCAAGTTGAATGTGCTATAGAGGATTATGGTTGGTCTCAATGTAGTTCTTTGTGATTGTAAATAGTGGTCTCAATGTAGTAAACCATCCCCAGTGCTGTGCAATGCCATAACGATAGATTTCAATGAGTTCCAGTTTACTTCACTTGAGTTCATATCGATTTTAATCTCTCTCTTTAATTGATTATTATTTTTGTGTATTATTAGAAATGGCTTTTGTTTTTACGTACAATACATACATACTTTTAGTTTTCATATCTTTTATAAAACAATACCTTTTCTGTCATTATTACACAGAAAATATTACTTTAAATTGCACGTTTTTATCGATTTTTAATTTAACATGATGTATCTATGGCAAGTTAACATCACAACAGTGTTCTCGTCACAGAGATGTGTAAAACTGCTCATAAACTGACTCCCTTTCTGTGTGTATCATTCCTTGTAGCGATGAGGAGATGTTGAGGTGCGTACCCCCCCCCCCCTGTTGCCCCCCCCTCCCTCCCTCTCTCCACACATTCACAGCTGATGTTAAGTGGCTGGTCACTGCACAGAGTTGGGATTGGGTGGACCATATTTGAGGAAATAAGTCTCATATCAGCAGCAGTGTAATGTAATGAACGTTTATTGATTTTATCATTCACTCTGATGAAACGAGAAGACATGGGAAGTGTGCAGATGAACGAAGGAACCAATTGTCACATTTTCGGCTCTCACACCCTTCATCATACGAGGTGAAGTTATCGTTGGCGTCTCAAAATGTATCAAATTATCATTTTCAGACAAGTATCCCTTCTGCTATACTGGCTCGCATTCTCATTTTAGATTGATTGAATGTTGACATCGAAAATTGACACTCCTGAAAACACGATATTATTTTTTATATTCATGAATTGTTCTGAATTGCAACCCGCAGTATCTGATGCTTCTTTATATTATCAAGACTCGTTACTTTGTCTTTGTATTGATTTATTGGTGGTTAAGATGACGGAGGTACAAGAAATGGACACTGAGTAGTCTTGTAGCCGATTGTTTTGATATCCACTTCACTTCACTTCACTTCACTGATGTTGTGTTAGACTGGATATATTGTAGGTAGGTGATGCTACCTTGCTCATCGTAGGTGGTGGCAGGTCGTCTATGCTACAAGATCGTGCTGTTGACAATGGCCCCCTCAGTTATGAAGGGTAGGTGTATCTCAAGGGCTCCATAGTCTCCTGTTGTTCAGTTCAGCCAAGTATGGATGAGTTCACTTCTGATGTTCTCAAGTGGAGGACCACTGAAGTGGTGTCACCTCTCCTCTCCTCTCCTCTCTCTCTTCTTCTTTCACGTCACCTGATTTTCTCTCTCGATCTGTTAGAGGTTGACAAGTTCATTCAATAATAGTATCAATCATATCCATTAGTAATTACATGTGCAAGTAATGCCTGACATTAATCTCATCTCGATTCTTCGATGGGGCCGATGACATTCGCTGGCTGGTTCTATGACACTATTGTCTTCACAGAGTCCTCTCTTGTAAACTGGAGGTTCAAGTGTCACTCGCAATACAATCAATCTCTCTCTCACTCTCTCTCTGTCTCTCTCTCCTCTCTCTCCCCCTCTCTCTCTCTGCACAAGGTCAAATCGGCACACCAAACCGCGGTGGACACCTATCTTGAGGACACTATCATAAGTTCTCTGGATGGGGCGGCAAAGGATCTGTCTAGAGAGGAGGTTCGATCACTGGCACAGCTCGTCAATGAAACCGCCTATGAGACGGAGAAGCTGAAAGATGACACTAAAGCGGCGGAAATATCCTCCGAATTAGTCCACCAATTTCTCATACCAGAGGTTAGTTATTATATATGCATAATATTCTTAAAATCAATGCAATACGTGCATTTAGTAGAAATATATTACAAATGTATTGCTTCATAAGTTTGTAAAACAAACTACTTTTTTTATTTACTAAAAATAAGTAACAATACAATTTTATGTCAGCCATGAACATCAAAATCAACAAAAAAAATTCAATTAAACTGTGAAACTAATATATACATTGATTAATTAATGCACGTCAAAAAACTACTCACAAACATCTTCCCTATAGAGTCGTAAATAGGATAGTGACAAACGTGCGATCTTGCCTCTCTGCCTCCATGTTGCGAAAACAAGATTATGACGCCATCGAGGTCCCTGTCAGAAGAGTAGTATGAAAAATGAGCAGGAAGTTGTTGTATTCGTGAGCTATGGAGGGCAAGTATTTTGAATCTATACACAGACCACTAAAAACACTGTATAGATCTATTAAAAAAAAACTATAAGAAAGAACAATATTCTCAGAACTGATTAGCTTGTCCCCTTGATATAGTACTTGATTAATTATTTTTATATCGACCTAAATATCGGCCACAAAAAGAGTAATATTAGTTATTATCTGCGATGAAATCCTAATTTTATGAACAGATAGCGTAAAATTGATATCTGAGAAATCATATTTGCATGAACAGCGTAAAATTGATATCTGAGAAATCATATTTGCATGAACTAAGTCCAAGATCCTTATGAATATCATTTTGGAAGCATCTGAAAAGATAGATTTAAATTGTTATTGTTGTGGAAATGGTATGTTTGTGACCGGATGTTGGATATAATATAATTAATTTTTCATTACTATATAATTTCCATTAAAATATTTCTAGCAAAATGTATGGCAAGGCATCTAGCAAGGCAGGGATTGTTGCAAATGATCTATGTGTATATAAGCATATATTTTATACTGTACAATACCTTAAGGAAAGTATTTGTAGCATTATTTGTTTATTGTAATATGTTTAGTAATCAACTCAAACTAAATTCTAACAGAACATACTTTGAAATTAAAATATCCGAGAATATACTAAATGATACTGTTTTTGCAATAAATATATATATTTCTTAAACTTTTAATCGAAGAAAGTAGCACACGTATAAACATAACATTTTTAGTTTCACAATGCAATTCTAAGACTAACGCAAGAAATGAAGAAACAAATCTTTTATTTAGTTTTCGAGGTATTCGAATAAAAAATAAATATCAATTCTCTAGTGTTTAAGTATCTTACTCAGGTGTTAAAGACTACTTATTGAAAATCAAAAATGACCGAATTACATCGGTTAATTATAATTCGGAATAAGCACTGTCATTGTGTTCTTCTCATAGAGAGGATCTGCTCCGTGTGTGTCTTCTTTGTTTATCGAAGACCAAGCAAATGCGCAACATAATGGGGAAAGCATGGGTTATAATTGAGGATTATCTTGTTAACGGATTCAATAGACTCGACGAACGTCTCCCGACATCTGTGTGCAGCAATTGCAGTAAAATCCTCTCAGAATATGGTCTTGGAATGTTCACCCTCCATCTACACGGTTCGCAATATGTTCACGCCAAATCTGTTCTGTTACTTCTGCGATATGCCTCAAAATGTGTGTAACTCCTCATTTTTAAAGCGAAAGCTCGGTTGACCTCCTGCTAATGATAATAATTCATCCACCTCTTCATCCGTATTATTTTCCTCCGATTCACATTCGCCAACATCTGTATCTGTTTGTACTTTTTGTCTATCAAGATTGGGTCGTGGATTACCCCATGTGCTTACAAAATCGTCACGTCTCTCCAACCTCAATGAAATCGCAGGTTGTGTTTCCCCAACGTCTAAACAAAAGCTAGCTTCGTCTATCATTCGACAGCAAATTTCAAGTCCGGATATTGCAACTCAAACACCGCAGAACGATGTGACAAAGCTTGCAACCAATACTGGTCGACCTATCACAATTACTTGTGGTGCACAACAACCAGCATCTATGGAGCCGCAGCAACTCTTCACAGCACAACAGATGTCAACGATTCAGAATGATATCAACTTATCTTACAAACAGACATTGACATTAAGTCAGCATATTCGCACGGCGTCCGCAAATCAAAAGTGTATTGAACCAGATGTCAAAGCCGCATTGTTCCAAGCGCAATCACCGTTTGGATCCCTTGTTTTCTACTGAATCTCCAGATCCCAAAATCCTGATTAAAGATGGTGTTGTTGGAGCGCCTGAGGTGGAACGGATACCATTTATCTTATGCAACAATGCTAATGGTTTGATTCAATATGTTCAACGTCATTGTGAGAACACTTCGTGAGTACTCAAATGTCAAGATTGGGATTGATGGCGGAAGTGGATATTTATGAGTGTGCCTGACATTGTACAATATTCAAACCAAAGAAAGTGCTCAAACAAAACGCCAATGTTATACGGCTGTAGTAATCGCAAAAAATCTAAGGATACCAGTGTAAAGCGACTTTTCATTATTGATTTAGTTCTTGACGTTCCGGAAAACTTCCGCAATATTCTCAATATATGGAAAACGTTGAAGCTGGACCAACTTCTACTCTTGCGTATGACTTAAAATTAGCAAACATCTCAGTTGGCCTAATGACACACGGTTCCAATCATCCTTGCACGTGTTGCGTGCGATATAAGCAGAAGTGACATGCTAAATGATAGTTGTGGTAAATTATAAACAATTGGTTGTCAGAAGGAACTTTTACGCCATTGGCGAGAATCAGGAAGTGCAAAATCCACGGCCAACAAGTACGCAATGACATTCACACACCGATATTTATTTGATTGCGACGAGTAGCAACTGATTTCGGACACTATTCCACCACCAGAGTGGCATCTACTCATTGGTCCCGTTACACAGTTGTTCAAAGGATTGCAAAGTGTGTAGAGTAGCGGTGCCGATGACTGTGCAAAGCTGTGCAATGTAGAATTAGCTGCGTATCACGGTGGTGTTTTTTAATGGAAACAGCTCCAAACGTCTACTGGACACTGTTCATATCCTCGACACGACATTAAAATGTCCAATAAAGGACTATGTTGTGGCTGTTAGAAAGCTGAAATGCGTCGTTGACTCCTGTTAGTTGAAAAATCTCAGTAATGAGTTTAAAGCCAACACATCCGATTTCAAGAATGCTTTTATGCGACTCGGTCGCAATATAACGCCAAAAATGCATTTTATAATCTTCCATGTAATAGACTTTTGTGACAATCATCAACGAGGACTTGGTATCTGGTCAGAACAAGCATCAAAAGCGGTACATTCAGAGTTTGAGAAAACGTGGCAGAAATACAGTGTTTACAAGGGAAACGCTAAATATAGAGGACTTTGCTAGCAAACACCTTTATCTCATTCACAAATCAAGTGATAATTGAATTATTGTTCACATGAAATAAACACAACAATTAAATTGGAATAATATTGAGTTTTCATTTTAATTTTCGAGTATACATACATACATACATGTAATAAGATAAATTATATTTAAAAACTTATTTTTTAAATACTACTGCTATACACTACTGCATTAATATATTCCCCGTGGCTTATATTCCCCGTGAATTAAAATATTCCCCACTTTGATTGTATTTTTACATATTTGTGGTTAAATAAAATTATTATTATTAATATAATACTATAATGATGTGTTATATTAAAGTCATAAATTTAATGAACACATTTTACTTCTTTTTTTTTTCTCCGAAAACTAAACCAGCGATTTTACTGATTTCTTTTTTAGATGTCTTATAATTCTAGTTGTGTATTTTAAATTAAATTTATTGATGTGCAAATTTTTTAATTAAAATTATTTATTTTATTTTATTGATTATCCATAAATATTGATTTTTTCGTATATCTCGAAAACAAAAACGTTAGTCTTAGAATTGCAATGTGAAACAAAAATTGTGACGTTTATACGTGTGCTATTTTGTTCAACTAAAAGTTGGTTTAAACCATAATGCTGCGATTTAGGTTTATGGGGTTCCATCTGATTTAAAAACCTTTATTCTATTCTTCAATTTATATCTAAATTGTGACAGCAGTTTTTGCACTGTTTCAAATTTAATTTTGAAGGCTTATTTATTTATTTTATTGACATTTGTTAACGGGGGATATACTATTAATTTCAAATGAATTAAGTTTTTGATTGAACGATGTAATGTATGACCCTGATTTCTTTACTCAGTGGCTAAAATAATTTTTATCTGACTAACAAATATAACAAATATAATTTCGAATATTTTAACATACCAGAAATAATGGTGTTATTATTTAACTATTTTATACCTCCCTTTTGATTTCATACTTGCCGATGATATTAGGAACTAAAACTTGCAAAATTAGTAGAAAAAATAAGTTTTTCGTAAAATATATACATTTTTCTTGTAAAATAAAATAAATTATTAAAATAACCAGCAATTTAAAATGATACTCAAATTGCATTTATACTACTTGTAGCCTATTTATATAAGTAGTATAATTATAAAAATATACTAAACTATTATATATCTCGTGACGACCTAGAATCAGATGCAAAAAGAATCAAGTCAATTAAGATTGCATTGATCAAAAGTTATTGCATATATGGGTCAATATATAGCATATATATATTTTTTCTATTGCTTTTTCTTAAACTGGGGTTTATGACGTAATTATGTCACAAAAAAATTAATTATTTGAAAATAAAACTAGCTCGACAAGTCTTTCGAAGGTATCTTTATATCAAATTTCAGCTTAATGGAATGAAGGTAAATTTGTTTTTCCCACGTAGAAAACCCTACAAAATATGTCCACAGACGAAGGGTTAAGTAATTCATTGCTCCCGTCTTACAGTCAAGGAAGCTCGCTTTTGACTATAGTTCACAAGTGCGCTTTTTTAATTGTTTAAAAGTTTATAACTCATTCTAAAAGTCAAGGCCTGTTTACATTGCAATTCCTTGTAAGTCTCCAAAAGTCTTCGACATGTTCTGGTATAATAATGTATTCTTGTAAGACCTTAAAGGTTCTTGTTTGTTCATTTAAGATTCTTGTAAAAAATAATGTCTTTGTTGTAAGTCTTCGCAAACAAATAAAACGATGTTTTTGTTGCTTCTTTAGATTCAAAAGCAGCTGACTCGTGCTCGACTGGAAGCAAATCAACGTACTCATCTGTTAGCAGCACACCGAGAAATAGTGGAAACGAATTTATGCCCACCTGAAAGCTCACTCGTACCGGAAATTATCGACGAAATCGATGACTACATCTCAAACCTTATACAATACTCAATTGGGGAATTTGAAAGGGAACAGATGTTGCACTGCAACGCCGAAGCAAGTTTCTCTAATCTGCAGATGTCTTTTCCCGCGATTGAGGTGGAAAATAATGTCGACTCAATAGAAACCAAGACTGTCGAATACTCCCCCGATCCAATTGACGATGACATTGAAGACTTCCCCGACTACTATGTCGCTGATACCATCGGTGATAAACGAGGAACAATCGGGGCAAAATCGGGCCAAAGATTGCCCAAACTGTCGGAGGTCAATGAAGAAGCACACTTGATTGTTGAAGACCACGTTATAGAGAAGTGCCTGAGCATAGTGAACACCTCAGATGCAATTGATTCCATTGTTGACTCGTGTGTGATGAATAAAGCGGAAAACGAGATGGATAAGGAAGGAGGGATATGAAATTATGATCGTCTGCTATGGGGAGATAGCAGAGCAGTCCTGCCTGTGTGCTTCCAATCCTACAGACGAGCACTTCCCAGAAAGGAAAGTGCCACTGTATAGGATAGTATACCATAATGAAAGTATTTAACTAAAATCATTTCTGTTTATATATATATATATGTATATCGACGTAATATTTATTATTATGTAATATGTAGTAGGTCTACCGTAGGCTTAATTTGCGTAGCATTTCAGTTGTATTGCTGAACGCCTTATTCGTATTCTAAACTATATGCATAACGACAGCTAAACCAAACTCAGATTTTCTCATTTTATTTACAACAAAACTGTGTTATTATTTATTTCTATAATAAGACTTCATTTAAATCTATATATTGTATGTACCGTATACACATTGAAAATGTCCTGTGCAGTAATAAATACAATATTTATATTTAAAGTGTGTAAATACGAAGTTTTTGTTCTTGTCGTGATCAATTCGTGTTGTCCGATCAATTCAACTGAACTCAACTATATAGGCTAGTATATAAGGAGTAAGTGGGTCTTCATATGGTAACACAATAACGTAATAAGAAACGCGAACCCTACAATATAATGCAATCGTTTCATGTTTCTTGAAAATTGAACGTTCTATTGAAAGAATAATGCACTATACATATTACAAAATATTTATTTAGAACGTTTTTATTATTTGTACTAAATTACTTCAAATAAAACATTTCAGGAGTATTAAAATTGTATTAATATAATTATTTAACAGTATATAATTATCTACATTTATTGTTTAAATTAAAGTTATCTTATAAATAATAGCTATAATAGTTATGCCTGTTGGTTTATTTTAATAAATAATCTAAATTTGCTATCGGTGATATAATTGAACCAATTTGTACGTCAAAATATTATATAAACAAAAAAAATCGATTTTGTAACATTGTAAAGAGTATTTATAGAATGTAAATCCTTGAATATATTCATTAATTGTCGCCAAATATTTAGTATCTATCCGATAAATTCTTCACAGCTTAAATAACAATATTCATCAATATATACCTTAATTTCAAGAAATATGTCATTGATACAAGTGAAAGTTTATATATACAATATATAATTTGTATACATAATTAGTAAACGCATTTCGTTAATAAATTTTTTTTTAATCCTTCTGTTCCAATGTTATAAAAGATATTACATAGAATATTAAATATTAATAATTTTTATCTTGTTTTTTTAGAAGTAAATTTAGTACTGAAACTTATACTTAATAAAATATTTCGCAATTTGAGAGGGTCATTTTTAAAACTGTATATATAATGTATTCTATGGATGCTTGATACCGTCCATTATTGGTGGGAAATCCGAGATGACAATTCGTCATAGGGCATCTTATGGAAAAAGTACATTTTCAAAAGGGTAAGTTCTTAAAATTCAAAACTTGGAATAATTTGAATAATAAAAAAAATAAACAATTATGTGTAATTCGATAATAATCCCCATTTAGATTTTTGTTTAATATTTGGAAAATGTCCTTGATTCTTTTGTATATAGCTCGAACATCTTCTTTTAAATTACTAGAAATTACCTTAAGCTGGATTTCCGGTTTCGGTTTCGGAAGTATTATGGACTGACTATATTTAGGATTCTAGAAAAACGTTCTACTTTAGATTGGAAATTAAATATTGAGTAAAAATCAAAATATGTGTTTTATTGTCACATTTTTCTTGTTTGGAATTAGTGTAGCATATTATATGTTTATTAATTTCAAGTGAAAGAAAATATGCCGTAACTTTCGATGAGTATGGTGAAGGTTGATCAATGTGCATTCGCATACTATCGTTAAATAAAATATATTTAACAATTTTTGAGTAACTGGCATCGCAATTAAAATTCTGTATCACTAAAAGAATCGAATCGAATTAGTTTTGTTATATATATATATCGTGGAAGAATCCCTCTCTTCACAAAGCGAGCTGCATTAAAATACATTCCGCCCATTTTTATCACAAAAGTATGCTTATCACAAAAGAAACGGTGAAATAAGTAATAGACCATGATACCACTTCTATAGTATACCTATAGCTACCTTCACCTGCCAGTAAACCAAATCTATTGATTTTCATCATGTAATAAGTAATAATAATAAATGTATTATAAACTTTTTTACATATTTTTCTAGCAACTATTTTTTTAAAGTACCATACATCATACAGGGCCATTTTCTGGCATTATCGTATGGCATTCTGAACAAATTCAGAAGAGTTGCTATACACTCGACAGACACAGCTGTCTGCCAGGGAGAGATAAGGTACACTTCTGAGATTCGAACCTGCTACCTTCACACTTAATCACCAGCGCCTTAACCGACTGGGCTTTCTCAACCTTTTTACTTTTTCAAAACAATCTCCATATTGAAAAGGCCTAATATTTGGTCGAGGTATACTCTTCTACAAGCTATAAATACAATTTGATTAATCCTACATTTTTCTTTTGAAAAATATCACTTTCTTGATGATATATTTATATTGTTGTTGTCTTGTTCAGATATAATATGAGTTGAGGGTTATGTAAAGTAGAATTATAGTTAATTTTTATGGAATATTTAACCTTCATGACTTATCATAGACAGCTTATAAAAGAATACAATACTTACCTATTGCACTTTTTGTAACAAAAGTGATAAAACATGAATCAATTAAACAATTACTATTCGAAATGTAAATAATGGGTCTGTATTAATTTAGAATATAGTCGCATGTTTTTGTAACCCGTCTCAGTGGTTGTACCTACAACAATCGGTTAACTTTAACTAAAATGAATTCAATATGTCTTAATATAATCAAATTATGACAATATTTATGTGTATCGCCAAAAGAATTAAAGCAGCGTTTTATTTTAACATAAACCATTTTCTATAAATTATTTTCCAGAAAATATCTCCTTCATTTAGAGTGAAGTATGATCATAAAAGGAATATATAACGCCTGTAATTGATATAAAACGAATATAAATTGCCGAATGATAATGCATCATAGCATAAAGTAAGGATAATAAGATATATTCCACTCATTGATAATTAATAAATGCAATGTTTTGAACATTTTCGTTTATATAAAAATTAGTTGTAATGTATAAAACTCTAATTTAGTTACGTAGATTCTAATTTAAATACAAATTCAGATACGTAGATTCTAATTTAAATACAAATTCAAATACGTAGATTCTAATTTAAATACAAATTCAGATACCTAGATGATTCTAATTCAAATACAAATTCAGATACATAGATTCTAATTTAAATACAAATTCAGATACGTAGATTCTAATTTAAATACTAATTCAGATACGTAGATTCTAATTTAAATACAAATTCAGATACCTAGATTCTAATTTAAATACAAATTTAAATACGCAGGTTCAAATTTAAATACTAATTTAGATACGTACATTCAAATTTAAATACTAATTCAGATACGTAGATTCTAATTTAAATACAAATTCAGATACGTAGATTCTAATTTAAATACAAATTCAGATACGTAGATTCTAATTTAAATACAAATTCAGATACGTAGATTCTAATTTAAATACAAATTCAGATACGTAGATTCTAATTTAAATACAAATTCAGATACGT
>JAUZND010003389.1:0-12294 GCA_034780555.1 Coelogynopora nodosa
CTTTTGATTTGTGTCGGAACGCTTTTAATAAAATTAATATTTGGAAGTCTCGTTTTTGAAAAGGTGAGTTTTTAATTTAAAAATATTCTAATCAAATATCATATTATTTATCTTCCATAATCACATGTTTTAGGTGAATGAAATTACTGATACTCTTTATGAAATGAAAACATTCGATATGGATGAAAAGTTGTGGAGAATTGTAAGTCTGATATCAATTATTATAAGTATTTGTAAACAATAAAAAAAGCTATTTTATTTCAGCATCAAATGTTCACTGGGAAAATTTCTATTGGAGACATTGGATGGAGTTGTGTCCGTTTATTTGTGATCAATAAAGACACTTCAATGACGGTAAACAATTGTTCAGTTATTTATTTAATTTCGACTAAAAATATAAATAAATATTTTGAAAATATGAAATATCGATACACAACACTAATATGTATTGTAAGTCAAAGTAATTGTAATCAAATATTTCAGGGTTAAATAGATTAATAAATTTGTTTATTATCTTTTGTGTTAAAAAAATATTACAATTATTAGATAATTTGTTGATATAATGTATTTAATTAGTTCTTCTCTGTAATGAAAAAATCGTAAAAGCAGAAAATAATCTGTTTTGAAACTATGAAATTTATTTTTGCGTTAATGACGTTACTGAAAGGAAATTGTCAAAGGCCATATTGAAATAAACGAAATACACTTCTGAAAGCTCCACCGTCTATGTCGAGGTGCTGTAAAATAATATAAAGAATAAGTAAGCAACGAGAGAACATATTGTACTTAATTATTTGCAAGAAACGTTAGAATCGGTAGAAATGTTTAAAGAAATTTGGATAATATAATGTTCTTTGTTGGGCCGAAGAAAAAAACAATAGTAATCTAAGTTAATGATAAATGGTGCCTTACTTACGGGAGGGTAATGGAGCGGTGCATGTGTAAAGATTACATCAATGTCGGCAATATTCTTTATGTGGAAAGCGATGTGATTTGTGCTCGCATGTAAAAAAGGGCTCTCAGAAATCGTTGAAATCATAACAGACAATCGAAGATGCTTTTTGTGTTTTTGGTGATGGCTTAGGTGTCAATTAACTTAGAAATTCTTTGACTTCAATATTATGTTCCACTGAAAGATTCTATAAGGTTGTTAGATGGCGCAAAAAATAAAAATCGTTTTATGGGTGGTGAAGAAAACAATCGCCGTCTTTGCGGATTAACTGGTGACCCAAAATCTGAATAACGTAATATAGTATGTCAAGGAATCTAAAGGTAGCGCACGCTATGGATTTATTGACCTTTACTTTACTTAAATTAAACTATTTAAACAAATTATTAACTAAAGGTTTTGAATAAACCGTAATTATTTTTATTTATTTATTATACACGTATGTAAAGGCGAGAAAAAATTAACTGAAGGATAATATATATTTATGCATGACAGCCGTTAATTTTGTATTTGAATTTGCAAACGATTTTTCTTTTCTCTTCATGTTTTAATGAATTATCTCCATACTTGTATATTCATTTTTAAATCGAAACGTTCAGTATCAGTATATAAATTAATTTGAATCAGTAGTTTATTGTATATTTTTTAAACTTTAATTTTATGGTATATTTATTACTATAGCATACATCAATTACAAAGTTCATCTTTGAAACCAGAATTCATGCAAAAAATGTAAAATATATTAAAAAGTTTTCTCCTTATCATTTTTAAACACTTAAAATACTTAATTAATAAATAATAATTACACGTTGTTATGGATTGAAAAAAGCTGCGCATGCTTTTTAAAGTATTATTTTCATTGTTACGATTTAAATAAAGAAAGACAAGTATTGTTTTGTTATATGTTATAAAGAGATAAATTGTTAGAATGTTGATAATCTTCTTGATAAAGTGATAAATCTATATTGATAAATTTGGTAATGCTTTTCGCATTTAATATATTTTTCTGAACCATTTTCCATCAAATCTTTAATATTATTTTTAATCTTTTTACTGTCGACGTCAATTGTAATTACGTAACGAAATGCATTTTAGTATTTTGTTAATAAATTAATTTATAATTTTTGAAAATTTTTGATGCAGTATAATCGGTACATTAATTATTTAATATATATTCTGCTAATTATTACATTATATCTAGTTTATTTAGTTTTAAATAATTAGTAAAATTAATTAATAATATTCACAATGGAATATTTACTATACTAGGATGTATGAAATAATAGTTAGTAAATATATACTAAAATAGTAGATGTAGATAATTAAAGAGTAGCTAAAAGACATAAGTAATTGTAAATGCATTGAACATAAAAAATTATTATAAACATTTCACATATACACGATATCAACATATATGGAATAACTTTTAATGTTAATGTTATATTTACAGATAATTGGAGCTTTTGTAACGTATTCTATTATTTTGGTACAATTTGGATCAAGCGAGAATACTGATACAAATGGTTGCACTAATAGCACTAAGACCACTTGAAGAAATTAATTATATTTATGTCGTCTTGTATTTTACATATCTTTTATTCTTATATTGTATGCGAATCATGTTTGTAAACTTCTCCGTATTTTAGTTTACAGAATTGGATGACCGTATGAAAGATAAATATATCCTACATTTAAATTTCTTGTATATTCTTAAATTTCGCCTTTTAAGAATTTCAAAATTTAAGATTTTTCACAATTTAACATTTATAAAACGTAAAGTATTCATTTGAAACAAAATCATTAAATGAATATTTCTCTAATGAATAAACCATGATTTATGACAAAATGATAGATTTTGTATTTCAAATTTAAAAACATGGTTTTATCGTCTACAGTACATGTTTTTAGTATTAAAAAGCAGGCTTTTGCGACAAAGGAATCATGAATCTTTGTCATGTGATACAAATAACAAAGTTTGCTTCTGCGACGAAATGGCCACAAAGCATGACTTCAATTTTAAAAGCATATAAAGTTGATTTTGTTACAAAAGCAAGTCTTAACACGAACAGCACGTTTTAGATTCGAAGCTTTTAGCATGAAAATAACGATTATGAGAAGATTGATGTTATGAATTAAGAAAAGCACGACATAAGATGAATAGCATCATCCTTATTGGAAGGCCTATGCCAGGTCCTAAACCAAGACATAGCAAGGAAAGTTTGATTCTTTGTTGTTGTGATATTTGATAAGATGATGTTACACCATGACGTAGCAAGAAATGCGTGAGCCTTGTCGGTGGACTATGACATGGAAACAATGTTAGCATGATGCTTCCCTAGTATAATAAAATATATAAGGACATATTGTATAGCAAAGAAAGCATGACGAACCTTAATTCTTTCATTGTTTTTGTGAGTTTTATCAGCCGCGAAATGCTTATGTTTTAAAGAAATTGTTATTATGATTTCATAGATATTAAGAATTTTATATTCAAAACTAAAATAATTGTATCTCATAAATGTAATATGAAGTTTCTAATATTTGTTCTGACAATGCAGTTCATTTTTTTGGGAGAAATTCTATAATTACATATTTTCATATATAATGACATTTATTATATTCTTAACAAAATGTATGTAATTAAATTAGTGATTTCTTTGTTTTCATTTATTACTTTTAATAAAAAATTCTAAAGCGGTAGGCATATGGTCCATTATTAATTAAATCTAATATGTGCTTTTATTTTCTATTGTAATCAGTTTAGTAGTTACCTTTTATTTTTATTTTACTTTTATCTTAGATTTTATGATAATTAGCTAAAGATTTGTTTCTCTTTACGAAATCGACAAGCATTCAATATATATATGTATTTATGTTAAATTTGTATAACATATCTATTGTGATATATAAATCAAAAAACTAATTTCAATATTATTATTATTGCGCTACTGGTAGGTTTTCTCTCATTATACGCTCTTAAACTGTAGTTGAAAAAGTCGACTATTAATTTCACTCTATTCATTCAATTTAAAATATAATATTCATTTTATATCACTTTTAACATGATTCATTTAGCTTTAAAATCACGTCGCATAAATAGGCAGGTTGATATAATGATACGAATCTGTAATTGGTTGACGTACAATATGTTATGTGATTTATTAAGATTTATTATCTTTCACAATTATAACAGTTGCAATAAGTAGACGACTCTGTTTTATTTTAACAATCCGCTTTGTACATTTTTTTATGGTATAACATTTTTATCGAACAAGTTGACTTTCTTTTATTTGTTTTCTTTATTTGTGTAATTTGTTTGCTGTACGATAATACATGGCTTTATTTACCTACAATGGACTTGTTTAACATTTGTTTAGTATTTATCTAGAATTTGCAGAAAAGGACATTTTCAGATTTTAACAAAAAAAAATGTTATTTACTAACTCATTTTGTAATTTTGTTTAGTGTGCAAGATTAACTCTCAATTTAATAATAACTAACTATGCCGGTGTTAAATTTAGTCAGATCAGTCGTCATCAATAAGTCAGTCAATAAGTCAATCAATAAGTCAGTCAGTCGGTCATCAATACCGAGAACGGGCCGCTTGACAGAATTTTTTTCATTTTGAATATTACGTGGGTTACACACATTTTAAAGTTAATAAAATTGACCATTTCTGATATTTATTTTATGTTATAATGTAGATAATTGTTTAAACAATTTTAATTTATTCGTTATATAATTACGTAATGGATTAATTTATGAATTGCCTTGCAGAATATGCAACTTAATAGAATAATATTTAAATATGTATAGATATTTTATTTATTGTTTAATTATTTGCTATTCATAATTTTTTAACATTAATACGGTGTGATATAATGTGTATATAATATATATATATATTGTATCACTTTTTTAATATATTTTTATATGAAAATGACAAAAAATGTTAATGATTGAAAATAATGGAAACCTTTTCATAACAGAAAAGATAACAAATAACGTCAAATAATCTACTTTAGACTATTTAACACTGACAGTTAACAATAGATTATGAAATAATTAATGAAAAAATTAATAATTAACTTATCAATCAATTCTGAACAATATTCTTAAAAGATATTTATTATAATGCTTTTTTTTAATGTGATAACAATACTCAATCTTTTTTTAAATATATCACAAAAAAATTACAATTATTTTTTTAATAATTTGGACTATTTCTGTTTGAAAATTATTCTTGTTTCACAGACATTACTGATTCCTGTAATATGATAATATAGACGTAATGAAATATACTTAAAAAATTACAATTAGTTATCTTAACTATTTTAACTTTTAAAGTATAAAACTTTTCAAAATACACTGTAAGCTGTAAACATCAGGATAAAAAAGTTTTGCTTACAAATCAACAGGTTTTGGTCTAGTCTATACTACAAAATATTTATTTCTTTATACTGAAGATGTATAAAAGTTTTTCCTCTTAGAGTATTAGAACAAATTTGTCAAAATTCGTTTTTTTTCTGTGTATCCTTGTACAGAAGAAGCAAAAAACTTTTACGAATCCAAAAAGACAAAAACTGTAAAGAATTGCTATAAGCTTTCCGCATTATCATTAAATTATTTATAAAAATAAATCCATAATTGTCAAATGACAAAGTATTCTCGCAGGTTTATTTATATTGAACGTTTATCGTATAATATTCTAATTTGGAAATATATTATAAAAGCAATAATATTAAATTGTAGTAAATAGTAATTATAAAATTAGTAATTATTAACTTATAATAAATATCATAATCACAATTATTTGTGCAAAATTGCAATCTGCAACAAGAATTATGAAACAATTCTTTCACAAATATTATACATTAAATTGGTAAATGGAACTGGCTTTATTTACATCCGTATTATACTTTAAAAATTTTATTGAATAAATTTAATAAATCGTAATTGAATATTAATGAATTTATTATATGCTATTTTCATACATTATATTATATTGTACACTCTAAATTAAAGTATGTAAATTAGCGTACTTACTGTATAATATAACACAAAACATCTGTACATACATTAGAAATACAGACTTTATGCTATTTTGTATATTTACAAGTTTTTTCCAAGAAAATATCTAAATTATTTAAAACTTAGTAATTATATATGTTGTAGGCAATTTTGATTAGCAAACTCTGTTACTCTGTTAACCTGGACAATATCAACCAAAATACACATCTTATTGGTCTGTAACTCATTAAGTTATTCGTTTATTATTATTGATGCACCTTAAGAAAATTACGTTGTACTGCCAACAACCAAAGTAACAAATCCACCTGGGTTAAGAATTTATCTACGAAGACTCTTGGTGAAGCCCACATTTCTGTGTTGGAAAAAGGTATGAACTTTGCCATTTCTCCGAAATATGTGTCTATACCTGAAATTATTTAAGCAGTGGAAACAGGAATAGTCAAACTTAATGAAACAGAAAAGACCATAATCAGATCAGAGGTTGTGAAATCTTTACGCCAAACTTACTCTTGTAAGCATAACCTCTCTAGACAGGAACATGTAGCTCTTAAAAAATTAAAAAAGGTTGACACGTTAGTGATCCTTCCTGCAGATAAAGATAACTTTACTGTTATAGTGTTAAACTGAGCCGACTACAATGAAAAGGTTTACATACACCATGATAAACGAGCCACAAACTTATGAAAAAACTTTAAAAGATTTCATAAATCAACTGAGCGGAGAATGAATGAGATCATTCGGGCCTTGTATCATTCCAATAAATTCGATGACAAAACATATTTCAATCTGAGAAGTTCTGATGCATCCATCTCGAGTTTGTACAGACTACCCAAAATAGACAAGGACAATATACCACTTCGACCCATAGTCTCGTTTTGTACAGCACCGACTTATAACTTATCGCCCCATCTAGGAGACATTTTGAGCCATTTAATTGGTTAGACGTCCTCATTCATAAAAAAACTCTACCAACTTTTGTGAATTTGTCAAATCGATTGCTGGAAAACCTGGGGACATTTTAGTTTCTTTCGAGGTGGTCTCACTGTTCACGAACGTTCCAGTTCAATTAGCCCTGGACGTGACACAACACAGACTTTTGAATATGGTTAACAGCAGTACAATTACCAAGTTAGCAGTTGATTAAATTTGTGAACTTCTCAAATTTTGTTGAACTCTACACAGTTTTCTTTAAATGACGAATTTTACAAAAAAGGTTTCTGGATGCGCCATGGGTTCACCAGTCTCTCCGATAGTTGTGAACATTGTCATGGAATACTTTAAAAAAAAACCCTCAACAACCAGACTTTCGTCGTCAAATTCTGGAAAAGGTATTTAGACGATACATAGGTAATATAATGCTACCAGAAAACCAGTTTAAAGATTTCTTTTTCTCACATGAATTCCACTGAAAATTCCATAAAATTCACCATGGAAAAGGAGGATTGTAATCAGTCGGTTCCTTTCCCAGATGTCCGGATAACGAGAAAGACAAACGGCCATTTCAAAACTACAGTATAGAAAGAAGACCCATACCAACCGATATTTGCATTTTTCTTCCCATCACCCTCTGTGCCAAAAATGTCAGTTGTCAGGTCTTTAAAATATCGCACTCTTTCTATTCCTTCAGAAGAAGAAGACAAAAAGAAGAAGACTCAACTAATCAAAAATGTCCTACGGCAGAATGGTTACACTGAATCATTAATTCGGGGCCATCAAAAACAACTCACGTTCAAAGATTAAAGTTGGGCTAAATCCTCCGAGAAAAATAGGACAGCTACTTTCTCGACCAAAAACCCGAAGATCAAAAGTGTTTACTAAGGGTGTGGCATGACTGTGCGTTATATTATACCGGCTAGACTGTCAACTCTTTACACACTCGTTTAAAACAACACAAAGTTTCTATACGTCTTCTTCAACCTGAAAAGTCGGCATTGGTAAATCATGCAATTAATAATATTCGCAGGATAAACTTTGATGATACTTGGATTCTTGCGTTAGAATCCAACTGGCAGCGTCGGTTATTTTTAGAGTCTTACTATATTACCACTAACCTACAAAGCATGAACTATCACAGCAGTGTACCTTATCTCTCCCTGGGCCAGACAGCTTTGTCTGTCGAGTGTATAGCAACTCTTCTGAGTTTGTTCAGAGTACCAACTGGTCTGACGCGTGCGCGGTCTTGTGCTGCTGCGCTCTCTAGTTCATATTGCCTTCCCAAATCTGCACTGCACACCTGTGCAAGCAGTGGAATAAATACCAAAAAAAAACATGTGACTCCACAGTACCTTCTATTTATAAAAATATCTTTCAATCCAGTGTACAGTAATCTCTCCCGTTATGTATTCATTTTAATACTCTTAATCACTGAATGGTATTATATGTTTTATATTGTTATCGATCTTTTGTATGCATGCAGTTGTTAGTAGGTTTAATTTCGGCAATCTGTTAATTTGTTTCACTTTTGTTGTGTTGCCTCGGTAGAATGTTTGCTTAAAAACCAAAAATGCAGGCGTCATAAATAATTTCATGTTGTTGAGCCTTTAATTTTTAAATTAAAATATCTTTCTCAAGAGTTCCACTGAGTAGGAAGATAGGGGAAAAGTTATATGTAACTTTTACTTATCACATATGACTTTTTATTTTCATGTAGTGAATTTCATGCGTGTTTTTCAGAAAAATGACAATTACTGATTACAAATATATACATTATTCGACAATATACTATTGTATTACATATAAAGGATTTAATTATAATTTTCTGTTTATTTTTAACAATATTTCAATTGCTTGTGGTGGATTTTTCATTGAAAATAACATGGATACTAATTTATACATATTAAATAATTATCAACAACCTTAAAATGTTGAGTAATTCAAACAGGCATTAGTCCGGTTTTGTAAACTAAGTAAATTGAAATTAAGTAAACGGTTTTGATATTTATGTAAAATATATATATAATTATTCATATATGATAGTTATGCCTTCTTTCCGTTTATGATAATAGTACAGTATATTGTACAATACTTACTATTATACAGAAAACTAAATTATATTATGAATTATTAGTATGGCTTTAATTTACTTGTGTCTACATTACTGTATGGATTACAGTCTATAAGTTCATCCGCTACAAAACAACGAACTGGTGTAATTTAAGAACGAGGTTATTATTATACAATGTTAAAATAGATTACGACGACAAACAATTATTAATTATTTTATAACATTGACATTTTATTGTGATTATAGATAAATTTCTATGTTATATTAATTAATTCGCAATTAATTGATTAATTAATCTTGAATTTATTATTAATTATAGTTACTAGTCATTAACCAAATATTGTTTAACTTTCCAGTATGCAAATAAACGCATAAAATGTTAGAATTATACAATTTAATGAAAATTAATATACCTAACTTGTTTAAATCAAATTGGTATATTTTTATCATGACTTATTAATGTCAAGTATTAAAGTTATATTAGCAAAATTCTGACAAAATAATCAAACTAACGTACCTATCGTAGCAACTTATCTTATTGAACGCATTATTATTTAATTTGCCTGTCACACTTCATATTTAAATAAATATATAGCTTTAAAATTTAAATAATTTTAGCGTATTTATTTAAAAAATAACATTAATTAATTTAGGCATAATTTACCACATTCTAAATCAAAATTAGTAAATTAACAAACAAAAAACTCTGCACGGCAACATTTACAGAGAAGTGTGTAATTTTACAGCGTAACTCTGTAAATTAGCAATCAACTTTTTAAATTTTACAGCACATGTAGTTATTCCGTAAATAACACTCCACTCTGGAAATATAGCTACCCAGAGTTACTCTTTAAAATAACATTTAACTCTGCTATTGGGTAAATTATTTTATTTATTTATAATTTTGTTATAATGCCATGCATGTTCATTGATGTTTTAATATATTATTAGATTAGAGTTTAATTTGTATGTTCATATTGAACATTTTTATTTTAACAAGATACAGTATTGATATTATAAACTTATGATAACAATAAACCGTTTCGATAATATATATATCTTAGATTATGTTATATTGTATTGTATTATAGTGTAATAATACATTATATTATTTTATTAGAGTTCATTTTTTGATGGGCACATTTTAAATTGAAATTTTAACAAGTGACAATGTTTATATTTATTTATAAGTTATGATATATAATCACAGTTTCGATTTAAACATGTCGGGTACATTACATTTCTACCATATTCGTGGGTTTCTTTGAATTTTTGGGGAGTTCTAAAATATTTGGTTTAAGCATATTGGACCGAAACGCGGTAACGCTCGCGACAACAAAATTCATTTCAGACTAGAAATTATAATTAATAAGAAATTTAAAATCAAAAATTATTTATTGCGAATTATTTAAATTAACATAGAAAATAATCATTGATCACAGTAAAAATTCATTACAATGAAATAATTAATAGTTATATGACTTTATAATCTATTTCAACGTGGCAGAAATATAAACCCACATAAAAATTCGTGTAACCACATAATAAATCAACTCGGACTTTTAAATAATTCGATGTTTCGCATTTCGTGCTTCAAATGCGCCAGTTCGTTGATTTGTAGTGGAATCACTGTAATCCAAGCTATAATGTTAGTTTAATAATATATAGTTATAATTATGATTATATTTAATATAATATAATTCACAGTATATTTCAATTTTCTGAATGATAGTATAATTAATAGTACGATATCTTAGATTGTACTACTATCATAATAGATGCGACTGGGACACTATCGTGTATGAATAGTTATACTTTTTTCCATAGTATTTATATTCCATTGAATTCGGACTATTGCCTGTTGGATTTACATAACATTTTGTGATTGTTGCCGATCAGTTAATATGTATATAAATTAGTATACATTTTATTTTCAATAAAAATTCCACGGCGAGCAATTGACACAGTGTTTATAAAATTTTTATATTATAAATTATAATGAAATTTATAAATAAAGAGTCATTAATCCGATAAGTAAAATGATACATATAAGGGTTCTTCCCTTTCTACTCCTCAGAAGAACTTTCGAAAAAAGATTTTTAATATAACAAAGTTCTAATGATTATCAGTATAACACGGTGCGTATGTTGTTTGAAATTAATATATTAAATAAATTTATTGTAAATAAACAGACTAAACCTAGAGAAGATATTCAATTTACATTCGAGTTTACAGATGTTTTGTGTTTTACAACATAGTTAATTTACATAATTTAATTTAGAGTTAGAGCAATTAATTACATATCATTATATAGACTTTTTAAAAATGTAATATTAATATTGTTACGTGTACTTTGCATTTATCGTATAAATTACCATTCAATTGTTACTTGTAACGTTTATTTTAATAGATTATAATGTTTTAGTGCTATTAACGTATAACAGTGCGAAATCATAGTTACATTTCTTCTGTTTTATGATTGATGCAATCATTGGCAACGAATTAAAAATATGAAAGAAAAGTTGTTGTCAATTAACCAATTAAACATACGCATTCAATTTAATGCAATAATATATGTCTCAAAAATATTCTTAACATATTTTTCTCAATACTGAAGCTGAAAGGAAAGTACTTTAATATCATGAAACCAAAGAAAATTATTCTATTTGAATCAATCGAACAAGCTTCTATTAACTGGAAAGATATTCTGACTCCACTATTTGTTACGCTCCGAATTACGGGTCTTTACGCTCCTCCAACAAGTATTGGAAGCAAGGTTTATGGAGGGATAATTGTTTCGCTACTATGGTTAAACACGATTCGTCTTTTGCCAATTCTGAGTCTTGCACTTGATATAAACTTGATCAGTTTTGCTTGGAACTTTTTATGTTCATATTGCCAGTCGATGTTATATTGGAACAGTTTCCAAGGAAAAATAGACAACTTACTGGATAGTTTCAATCATTTTGAAGAGAACGGAATCAACAGTTGTGATGTTAAATCGTTATCTAAAAAGTGCATAAAAAAGCATTACATATGCGGTTTAGCAATAGGTTGGTTCATATTTTTCTTAAATATAATCGCTACTGCTTTAATGACGTTTTTCAATGATATGCCGAATGATCTTTATTACCCGTTTAATATTTTTGTTTCTAATACTTCACCAGAATTTCTCGCAGTACAAATGGCCTCATTTGTTTTAGTTTCATTTGCGGGTTTTGCATGGATTTTTACTACATTATTCTACGCAACGATGGCCATGATATGCGTCCAACAATTCAACAGATATAATAAAGCCATGAACGAAGGT
>JAUZND010003390.1:0-12294 GCA_034780555.1 Coelogynopora nodosa
GCTGAATAGCTCGAAACCGGTAGTGCTCTGTCTCTCCGCTGTTTGTGCAGGCTCTGCGCTTAGTGCTTACTTATTACATACATTACCTTAATACACGTTCATCAAACTGTACCTGTCCTAATCATTCCTTTCTATCTCCTGTTAATTCAAAAAAATGATATTTCAAAAAGTTCAATGAGCCAGAAAATACTTCTGGCAACCATCAAAATAAATAAAAGTTTATAATTATTATTAGCATGTATACATAAGTAGTATAGGAAGGGTGGATACGGCCCCACTACTTGACCTTTGTCTATACCTTACCACCCATATTTAATTTTTAATAAGTGACTCAAAATGTTTCATTGGGTATATTTTTTTAAGGTAGTAACCTATGGCAACCAAAGTTGGTATGATGACTCACAACTATAAGATAAATATTTTTATACTACTTACAAATATTTGTGAGTAGTATATAACCCTACAAATTTTAATTAGTGTATAATTCCATTATAATATTTTTATTTAATTATAAATATTGTTTTGGACCACTTTTAAATTTCGGATAAAAAATTACATCATTTATGTTTTTAGCCAATAGCTTTTGATGTTTACAACTTATGACAACCAAACTTGGTATGATGACTCACCCACATAACCAAATTATTTATACAACTTAAATTTTTGTAAATAGTGACCTATATGGTCATTACATATATGGTTTTTATAAATAGTAAAATTAAATACATAGACATTTAGAATAGTGATGAGTCAATGTCAATTTTTTGATAATCTATTAAAATGTAACGAAGTTATGGATATTTTAGTGATTTACAGCTGATTAAACTTTTTTTTGATATAGTAGAATGAAATTAAATAGATAGACCTGCCGAACAGCTAGGAGTCAGTGTCAATTTTTTGAAATTCCGTTGAAATTTGACAGAGTTAAAATAATGAAAAAAGGTTTATATATTATTTTATAATTAAATTACAGTCACTTTTGTTTTTAGCCTATAACTTTTGATGTTTACAACTTATGATAACCAAACTTCATTTGATGACTCACCAACATAAGACAAGTCGTATATACTACTTAAATTAATTTTTTTTAAGTAATATAAAATTTTCAATTTGATTTTAATCATTGTAATCCATACAATATAAATATCTTCTAGGGTACTTCTAAAGTATGATAATTTAAATAATATAAATAAATTTATATATCATTTGAATTTTGTTTTTTAATATATTATATGTATTATAGTATAATTAATTCAAAAAATAGTTTAAAGTTGATCTTATGTTATCAATGAAATATGTATATTTCTATAACTTTCCCAAATATAATTATCATTATATATATAGCTTTTTTTGAAAATAATGAAATCAGTTATTTTTTAAATAAAGTAAAACTAATTATTGTATGTTTTTAAAATTGTTATAAATATATATTATGATTATGATTAAGATAATTATAATATTATAAGTATTTATATAAAAAATATTACATAATATATATTAACATATTAATAATTAAGATAATTTTTAATAAGTTTAAAATAATTATTTTAATGGAATATTATTCAAAAAAATATTATACTAAATAATTATTAACATTTAGGTATATCATTTGGTGGTCACTATATGTCAAAAAATTTGACATATAATAAATTAATATTTGTAAAAAATCTGATCATACATTTTAAAAGAACTAAAACCAATATGTATTAAAACAATTTTATAACAACTTAATTAAAACAATAATATATTTTATAACAACAAATTAGAGTTGATAAAATATTTATATGCTGATAATTTTTTAAGGATAATAAGTTTAAAAAATGATTTTATATTTTGCTATATTATATATATATATATTGTTACCAAACAATAAATATCAAATATATATAAAACTATGTTTTCCTATATGTTGGCAATGAAAATTGAAATTTAATAGTTCATAAACTATCTAGATGGAAAGTGAATTTCCTAAACCATCTCAATGAAACTGACAGTTTGCAAACTGTCTGGACAGAAAGTGAATTATAAAATACTTACCAACAGTAAGTAAATAAATACACTAAATATACTATAGCCTAAAATTTACAAAATTAAAATAACAAATTCAATTAAAACTGTATAAACTATTAAAAAAATCGATCACCAGCCAGACAAGTACATTTAAAAATCTACTTACTCTGCCAAAAAGTCACTTAGTAGATGCCCTGAAATTATAGTATTTAAAGGTGCCCTTTAAATATGTGTAACCCAATCTGTCCCTCCAACAATGTTTTGGCAGAAGAGGTTTAGGACCTTGTAGTGTAAATGAAGACCTCAAGTTAGAATGGTTCAGAGGATTATTGTGACAAAAGTAATAGAGACCCATCAGCAAACTATCTAGCTTTGTGTGGCAATTAATCTTAGTGGTTGCATTTTTATAACTCAATTTTAAAAAATAAGCCATGCAGTGTCAGTGTATTCCTAACATGTGGGGAATGTCTGCTAAGAAACATATAATAGTACTACAAGGGTGTAAACCATTAAAAAAACGGCTTGCTATATAGATTCTATACCTACTGATATACACATTTTTATAAATTTTGCTTTAGTTTCCTGTCCAGATATTGAGATGTCCATGGTTATACTAGTACTGTAGATTATACTGACTGTATAAACAGTCAGACAGACAGATAGTAATAATATTTCAGGTTGCATATGGCTCTACTAGTAAGCATAAGAGGTTTAGGACCTTGTAGTGTAAATGAAGACCTCAAGTTAGAATGGTTCAGAGGATGTTCAGAGGACTGAAAGCAAAAATTTCCAAAACTGTCTGAATAAAACCAATGGTTTCTGAACCATATGGACAGAAAATGAATTATAAATTATTCACCAATGGTAAGTGAATAAGTACACTAAATATAATATTATTTAAAATATAAAAAAATGAAAATAATAAATAACAAATTCAATTAAAACAACATTTTAAAACTTTTTGTACATTATTAGTATTACTGCTGTTATTTTATTGTAAATTCATCATATATTATTATTTATATTGCCCTATTTTACTGTTTATTGTAAATATGTAAAAAAATGAGTTTTTAGAAGTAAACACAGTAGATAAATTGTTTATCCAATCATTTAAAAATTAAATTAAGAATTTTCAAAATATATACATACATATGTGTAAAGAGTTTAGTTAAGTAATTAAATTAATTAATTTAACTTGCTGATATTTCATTTAATTTTCCTTATACCTAAGCTTGAAAAATACTCACTGGCAGGGTAAGTACATTTCAAAAATCATTTGCCCTGAGCTGAATACTTTTTACAATTAATGGGTGAGTGACTTTTGTACTCCTGCAACATATAAAAAGTGTTTGTACTTTTCTTACTGCTGTTATTTTATAGTAATTTTACTATATAATATAATACTATAATCTATATTACTATAAATGTACTGTTTATTGTAACTTTACTATATATGTTACTGACTGTTTGCAAAGTCAGCATTTTGCAAACCATCTGGAAAAATTGGACAGTTTGCAAACCATCTGAAGTATTGGACGGTTTGCAAATCATCCGGACAGATAGAAATATTATTGATAAAATATTTTTAAATAAGATGACAAAAGAACAAAAAACAAAAAAATACATATTTTACTAATATTTAAATATTATGAAAACTTTAAACAAATAAGTATAAGTTTTTGGTCTATTATAAAAATAAAAAAATTAAATTTTCAACGTTTAATTTTAACTTTAGAAAATAAATATTATACAATACATATTTAATTAAAATTTACTTGAATAAGATGTATTGTTACATTTTTTTCACTCATATTTACATACCATCTGCTGCATTTTTTATCCATCTGGACAGATAGCAAATTTTTACATTTTAAACTTCAATTTTTTTAAATGTATAAATTATAATACATATTTGCATCTTTAATCAATATTCATATGGAAATTTAAAAATTAATTTTAAAATGCTTTCGTTCACCCATATTTACATATACCATCTGCTGCATTTTCTATCTATCTGGACAGTTAGCAAACCGTCTGAATTTGCAAACTGTTGGTAACATATATGAAGTTGTTGGGAAAACCACACATGAAACATAGTGTTTAAGAAATCAAAATGTAGAGCATTTCCTCATTTTTCAATCTGGACCATTAGCAAGTTATAAAAATTTAAAAGCATTACATCTGCTCTACTCATGTTTTGAAGAATATTAATAATATAATAATAACAAACTACAAAGAACCAATTATATATTTTTACTTACTTAGTAAATCCAGATTACTTAAAAAGAAGTTTATATTGTTAATGTTATGGTCAAATTGAATGTTATTAAATACCGTTAAATTATCGGATTTCATAATCAGCTGTTAGAATTAAAATATTTATTATTTATTAAATCATATTATTTAAAACAAAGCAAAATATCACGAATACATAATATCCATAAATTGCCTAAAATATTAACTTACATAAATAAATAATACATGTTTTTTAAGCTGAGAATATTTTCGCCAATACATAAATAAAACGAAATAATTAGCGAACTTGTAATATATAATGTAAATAATTATATATTATAAGCAGATTAATCTAATGTAAAAATATGAAAGTATCAATTAAGGGACCATTCACAAATATCGTTACGCAAAAAATGGCCTTTCAAAGATCCCCGCCCCGTTACGCACCGTGACACAACAGTAAACACCCCCTGTTAATAAGGTTACACATAGGTAGACACCTCCCCTCTATAAGATAAATATCATAAATTTTAACCTTTATCACTTTATCTGTATGAAATAATGGTTGGTGGAAATTTGTACATAATAATTTTTAAAATGACGCTATATTGTCAAAATTAGACAAATAGCGTATCAGATAAAAAGGCTGCAACAACAAAGTTGTGTAGGATATGTTAACATCCTACAATATATTCATCCGGCCCACAACAATCTAGATATTGACTAAATTTTAGCATTATTCATATTTTATACCACACGGCTGATATTTATGAAAGCATAGTTGCAGAATAATCGCGAAGCACACGATATAATAAATCTTCCGAATCTCCAGTCTACTTACGTGAATGTTAGTATGAAGTCACTAATGTTAAAATGTATGTTTGTATCTGTGTGTTCATAAACGCCCGGGTTCAAAAGTCCCCGTGCAACATGTTAGCGTTAAAGCACATTATTGCAGC
Source organism: Coelogynopora nodosa (assembly GCA_034780555.1). NCBI lineage: Eukaryota > Metazoa > Platyhelminthes > Proseriata > Coelogynoporidae > Coelogynopora > Coelogynopora nodosa. Next base: position 5,205 of record JAUZND010003390.1, read on the forward strand.
TAATGAAAATCTTGAAGTGATTAAAAGCTCAGATAAAATAAGTACTTTAGATTTTTGAGCGCTTTATATAGAAAATGTTTAATTAAAATATTTTCATAGATTTAAGAGCTGTTTCCTTTAAAAAAATTAGCGTAACGTAATGAATGCAACGGTATACTGAGAAAATACATATTGTATATACAACCTATACCCCATTATATAGGAGCAAAAGCCACCTTACTGCGTAATTGTTATCTTTGGATGGCCTACAGCCGGGCTAAATTATTATCACACTGAGATAATAATATCTTTCATTATTAAAAAGGTCCAATAATTATTTTATATTCTTGTATATATTTATAAGCATATATATTAGTTGATTGCCAAGCAAAACTTTGTGGTAAATACAATAAATTGCATGTGTCACTGTTGTTTTGTCAATTCGGCTCAAAGTGTTGTTTGGCGTTCAACTATATCTGCTACAATTATTATATAATAGAGGTACTCAGACAACTATAAACAGTACCACTCAAATCGATCGAAGAATATAATAAATGTTGATGCACTCAAATTTAGTCCCTTTTTCATCATATTTGATAGGATTCATTCACATTTAGTTTTAATTTATCCCATCTTAAATTGTTAAACATAATTTACTTTCAATTCCTTCTGAAGAAATGTAATTGTTGTCGGATTAATTGCAATAAAATTTGAAATAAACATTTATTATAAACTGAACTAATGGCAAAACTAACGTTTAATTATACTCGTTAGTGAGCACTAAAAGACCCACATTAAATTGTAGTACAATATCCAGTCCGAGCATGTAAAAATGTTTTTGAAAAAATTACAAAAAGCAAAAAACGTATTCTCTTTCCACCCGTAAAAGGACATCATACAAATAATACGTCATTACACAAAATAAATTACATCTGTAATACTAAAATTAATAAAAATACCTACACTTATGGCATATAATATCATATTGACAATTTAGATTCATTAATTGTCGGAGAATGAACATTACATTTATTTGAAAATAGCAATTCGAAAAAATAACAAAATTTATATTTCACTAAATAAAGTAGATAAGTACAATTTTCCACTAGGGTAACACAGTCTAAGGTAAATATCATGAAGAGCAAAATAAAGGGTTCTCACATTCCTACATGTTTTATTCTATTGGCTTTCGTAAGCAAATCTCTTGAAGATTTAGAAAACAAAGACTACTTCAGTTATTACTTTTAATATTCAATATAATAAATTTAGTCGGTGGTAATGATTATGATATGACTTAGAAGTAATATATAACGATATATTTGTTAATCTTCGCCAATCATTTTTAATTTATTGTGGGAACCATGAACCTATCCAGATATCCAGGCTAATTTAGCAACAAACATATCAACTATAAAAAGCAAAAATTATCTACATGATACAATAATAGTGATGTGTAAGGTATATATGAACATATTTTAGTTGGATGCAAACACTGGCCATGTTATGATAATACACTCACTAGCTTACTGAGTTCTACTGTGTAATTAAGCTATTACACCTACTGGGTACATCACACAATTGTGTATGTGTTCTAACCTATTCTAGCACAACACATGAAAGCCATAAAAACTGGGGTGAAGGCTATAGCAAGAGTGACATATTTATTTAAATACATAATTTAATAACTGTATAAAAAATGAGGTTAAGACTTCTAGAAATTGTCATTGATTGCTTTTAATACAGAAAATAATGTAAAGAATATTATTATTGTCTGTATTGATCGCTATCAAAAGTATATTTCAGAAACAATCAATTCAGATGGTCTGAATGACAAAACACGCTTTTTGCCACATATATTGAAAAAACTATTATCTAATGTAATGCGAGATTTATGAAATAATGTTATTGAATTTTAAATATAAATATTATACATTTCAAAAATATTTCGTATGATAAAATGCAGCCAAATACAATTTGTAGTAAGGTCTTCATAGATCTCTCAGAAGTCTACTAAAAAAACAAAGCAGCAGTCACTGTCTGTCCTAGAGTCCAGAACCCCGTGGCGACCCCAACCATCAATATGAGCAGGCAAAACAAGCAAACCAGCCCCAGCACATCACACCTCCTGACAGACGGCAGTAACCATCTCCCCCAACACCTGGGTGGCCTCGTTCTCTGCCGGCAGCGCCGCCAACGACTCCCGGGAGGCTTGCGCGTACTCCGCCAGTGCCTCCTGTGATCGCGCCTTCCAGTTCCCGCCGCCTAGGTCACCACCGGCAAGAATGTGCGGTAGTCCGGGTATGTCTTTGCTCCACTGGTTGGTCCGCAGAGCTCGCATTTCCTCGGTCAGTTGGTAGAGGCGGGTCCAATCACGGGCGAAGGTGCCCACAGCGAGCTACAGAGAGATTACAATTGACAGAAAACATCTTCACTGGAAATTGGCAATAATATAATAGTTTATTTTGTATAATTTTAAACTGAATTATAAATAAATATAATAAATTATATATAAATTATTATTACCAGCTGATTATTATTGCTCTATACACTGCATTAGCATAGTAAACAATTTGTAAAATAAATAATGTATGAACTTGTTATTTTGCGGAACTTCTAATAAATTATATTTAGCAAGTGCCGAAGTAAGGTAGACCGGGGCAATTCCGGCACTTTTGTAATCAAAAGAAAATATATATATTTGCATATCTATATATTATGTAACTTAAATATTTTTAAAAGATCAAACATGTATGTGATATAAAATATGGTTAAAAATATTTTTTAAATGTTTCAAGGTATTGGGATCAAAATTTGAATACGTAATATGCCGAAGATTGAAATTTCGATAGAACAATCCGATTGTTTATTAGCCTCAGCTGAACTTCGATGATACGCTGAGCAAGTACTGATTCTAGCAAAACCCTACGTTCAATGTTTACATTTGCTTAGTTATTGTTGGGAAAACATAGCTCCATGCTCGCTTCCCATGACTCAAAAGCAGAAGTCTCTGTAAAAACACCCCAAAGTGACATGAAGTAGGTCTTGGTGATAAGCAGTCAGTTGCACAGTTTATTCAAATTTATCACAAATTTTTTATTTGTTTGCAAAGTATCGAATATCCATTATTTACCCTGCTATTGTTACTACTCAACATGTTTTGTGAAACGAGAGGACGTTTTATACAAAATTATTGTTTGTTATTGTCGAATACCTTTTAAAGTAATACCTTGAAATCATCAATGATTACTATTAGAGTTTTAATCCAAATTCAGAGAGTTCTTATAAATATGTACATTCGATAAGCATAAATAATTGCATGCATCGAGATTTCATACAGAGTTATATATAAAATAGCACAAAATAGCTACTAAAATAGAAAATATATAAAACATAACTAGACCTGCATTTCCTGTCCAGCCTCGGTTAGCAGAGCGGCAGAGGCGGAACAGCGGGACAGAATGGAGCCACGACTGAGATGAATATAGTGTTCCCAGTCTGTCTGGGTGAGTGGGGAGAAGGTGCTTGGGGCTGGGGCCAAGGGGAGGGGGCTGGAAGCGAGCAGGGAGAACTCGGCCTGAACCATATCGCTGATGCCCACGGAGACGTCTTCCACAACCTGACCGGAGTTCAGATTACATTAATATTTTACTACCTTGCAGAAGAAAACTAGTTGTATTTGTAAAACATATTTTCAAACGTGGATCTGCACAAATTAACCAATAAATGATGTAAAGAAACAAAAGAAACCAAAATATACTCATCAATGTTAATTAATACTTTAGATTGAGCTCATGATTTAGCATAGCGTAGATGTTTTACTGTTACACTTTTACCATTACCTTATGGCGCACAAATAATTATAACATTATAATTTAAAGCTACTTTCCTTAAAAACTGAACAGACATAGTTAATGCAGACATTACACTAGTTCGAAATCAACACTACATGCTACTTGAAGAATGATCAACAGACAGCCACCACTCACACGCGTATTATGCAGTTCAGCCAAAGCTGTGGACACCCAGGCCAGCAGAAAGTCCCCACTCAGCGTGGCCATCTTGTTGCCAAACTCCAGATCCAACCGTATCTGGGAGCCGGGCTCGTGCACCTCCAGGTCGACAACACCACTATGGATGGCCATTGCCGTGTGCACCGTTTCGGCTATCTCGGCCAGACTCCGCTGCTGTCCAGGGATAACCCCACCAGCCCCCCCTCCACTCAAGGGGGTGAGAGAGGCGGCGGACACACTGCGGGCGAGCAGCAGAACCAGCAGGCCCCGGGTCTGAGCCAGACTCTTGCGGCTGCCAATCAGGTCGCGCACGGTCTGCAGGAGAGGGTGCCGGGTGCCGACCAACTTGCGCATCTGGCCGGCCACAATGGAGAGCTCGTCGCTCAAAAGGTAGCGCAGATTGAAGAAGGGGGCGGGATAGCCGACCACCTGTTCGGCGTGGAGGAGGGCCTTCTGCCAGGCTGTGCGGAACATGATGCGCTGTAGGAGACAGTGATGCAATCTGACATAATTATATGATATCTGATATAAACGATCTTAGTATGCCATGGTAACTCACAATAACATTTATAATAAATAAATAGTGTTATAAGTAGTATATTTATGATATGTATTTTTATATATTATATTTACTAAATGCATATTTTTTACTTTATTCATTATTTTTGGTGTATTGTACTAGGTATCTAACCCATTAAATGTCAGGTTAACTCACAACAACATATTTATATTAAACAAATAATGTCATAAGTAGTAATAAATAGTAGAATATTTTATGGATCATTACGTTTTATTTAAGAAATATTGCATTAAATTGATGTAATTTACCAACAGCATAACGAACAATGAGAGGCTGAAGCAGATGATTTTCATCTCTGAAAGCACATTATATTTATAATACATAATGTAGGTTTAATTTTATGTGTTAATACGGCGAATGCTTTTTATATGAAAATGAATCATAGAAATATAACAATGTTCATAGATCTAACTATAACCAGGTTTAGATTTTTTACATATAACATTCATTTTATAATAGTCATTTTTTATTTTAATTATAAAATAAACTTAATCGTAGAACTGAATATATAATCAAGTTTAGACATTTAAAATTAAAATAAAAGTATGCATGGTATTTTTATTATAATATATTAAGTTATTTACAGGGTTCCCCCGCTTTTTTAGAATCAAATTCCCTGATATTTATATATACTAATAAGTGCATATTAGGTTTCCCAAAGGAATAAAAAAAGAAAATTTTATGTTATGTACAATTACAAAAAATATTTAATAATACAGCACTTTATAAATTTTATATAAAAACAATGTTTGAGCGAGCAATGCGAGCGAATTTTTTTTTAACTTTCTTTAGATAGTATAAAATGGATATTAAAAAAAAAAAAAAAAAAAACCATTTAGTTTTCCCTGATTTTTCCATGATTTTCCAAAATAAATTAAGAAATTCCCTGATTTTAACTCCTGTCTTCATTTTACCTGATTTTAGCTCATAATGTAATTTTTCCTGATTTTTCCCTGATGCGGGGAACCCTGTATTTAATATAAGTATGTGATTGTGAGTTATTTCAATAGATACGTGAAGTGAGCAAACATAAATTAAAGTTCACAACTAAGAAAATTGATTAAATAAAAAAAAATAATATGTCAAATTATAATCATAAAGCATTTAAAATAAAATAATGGATACACTTTTTACAAATTACAAACGGAAATAAGTTTGGCTAAATTAAAATTATGCAGTAATTTACATAACAATAATAATTATCTATGCAAACCTTTCTATTGGTTGATGAGGTTTTGAAGATTCAAATCTTTCCACTTTTCTTCCTGTGCCTCTGCGGATTCCTGTTCCAAATTATCTGGATCAAGATCAGGAAGATGAGAGGCTTTCACGGTAATGTCTTCGTCAGGAATGATATCTTCACGCCAGGCCTGATCAACAATATCTATGAGGCAGCCGTCACGAATGTACTCAGCATCAGACATTTGATCCACAACAGAAAAAGTTTATCACCAAAACTAAAAAATAAATGGTGTAAAATTCAATAACAATATTGTCAATTACATATAAACAAATTAGTAATTATAATACAAACATAGTGCATGTATTTAAACATACACTTTACTTATTCTATACACTGGCTAATTTATAACTTTCACACAATCTGCACAGCACTTCTAGGATGGATTTTAACCCATTAAAAAGTATAGAAGTCGTTGATCTAATTTCAAACTTATAAATTTATAAATTTGAAGCTGATAAAAAAAATTCTGGAGATGTATTATATGTAAATTGAATATTGGCTAATCTACTATAATAATAATATATTGGCTTACCCTAAATATAATGGGTAAATATTAAAATCAATCTTTGCATAGGATTCATAGTCCAAAGGGATAACCCTGCTACATATGAAAATCCATCACAATGTACAGATGTCATACTTGAATGGTACCTCTGATCGATTGTCCTGATTGTTATGAAAAGAATTACATTTGAACTTTATGGTGTAGAACACATGCGTGAAACATAACAAGATACTAAATTTTTATGTAAAAAATATAAACTATATTCTTATTAATATTTATATGGCACATGTACCATATTGTTGCCTATCCAGAGAAATGTCATAAGCAAGTTAGAAAACGTTAGCTTTACTAATAAAGAAGCAATAAATAAAATGTGAATTTTCTAATTTATTACATACATACATTTTATAAATTGTTTACTAAACCTATTACAATTTAGAAAATACATTAAAAAGTATCCATGGTATCTTAAAACAATATACCAAAGTAAAATTGTAATTAAGATTAATATTTCAATATGCCAGCACTAGTAGGTTAAAGAAGGCCAGAGATATATTAAAGTCAGGTTGGCCACTAAAACAAAACGCTCCACCAACCTTTTCTATTTATAAAATCTTATCAGAAAACGAAATTTAATTATTAAATAATAATTTAGAGTAAGAAGTTTTGTCATGTTTGTTATGTTGACATTTTTATTATACAGGGTGGCCCAGAAGTAACTACCGATCACAAATTTAATTTTGTGATTTTTGAAATAGTATATTTGAATAGTG
>JAUZND010003391.1:0-12294 GCA_034780555.1 Coelogynopora nodosa
CATATCCACCTATCCAACATATCCACCTATCCAACATATCCACCTATCCAACATATCCACCTATCCAACATATCCACTTATCCTTTGATCCGCCTCTGCACATTTCGATATGGACGACGTCAGCCGCCATACTATATATTATTTTGTCTTTAACGAATAATTAGTCTCACTTGATAGGCTTTTAAAGTAATTATGTGAATAACTAACAATTATTGAAATCTCTATTGAAGATTCTCTTATATATATAAAACCATATATGTATATATATATATATCATTTTTACAAAGATTGCTGGTCGTTGAAAGAGTTCGAATGAAAGATATATTTATAAAATTGTAAAAATTTTGTACTATTAATTCGATATATATATTTGGTTAACAAAACTATATACAGTAGCAATATACTGTTTTAACATAACTGCTTTTAGTTATAAATATATATATACAATTAAATAGAATGCTATTACCGCGGTAAACTTATATTAATATTACTTTCAATGTGTTCACAGGAAATTATAGTATTTACATTTTTTAAATAAAACAGTCTAGGCGCGGGGTGGAGGGTCAAATAATACATAAATGGCTGTATAATATTCAAGGGGAGGGAATATCGAGAATATTGATTTGGGGTCAGGATTGTCTAAGTTTTAAATTGATTGAGTAAAGATTATTCGAATTTTATATACATATTATATAAATGGAAACGTATTATAGTTAATATTTATGTGACTAAATTGTATATTTAATTAAAATGCGAGTAAATGAACACAGACTTTGTTAATTGTTTCTTTCAGTTTGGTTTAAATAACAAAATTGCAATCAAATTTTAAATATATATTTTTAATATAAATGTATATTTATGATAATTATTTTATGATAAATATATTATATAGTCCATTCAAAGTGGGCTCTCTGTACACAATTGTTTTGAAGGAATCGTTGGCAAGTATTTATCCTTTACAGTAATAAATGATATATGCTGTTTTGGCTTTGCAGGTTACTTAATGTTTAAATGTTCAACATAAGAAGCGTTGTAGGAAATTTAATAAAGACGCGGCTATTATCCAAATAAAGGTCACTTTATCATATTTTTGTACAAATAAAAAACAATTGTTTTTAATAAAGAAAAAATTATTGAAGAAACTGTACACAATTTCAAATTATTTATATTTTAAATATAATATATAGGCGTAACAAATTTAAGTTATAACCATCATAATTAAAAAAATTGTGTTTATAACTAAGTATAACCTTCAATGCATACGTATACTAAAAATGTAACAATGTTTTTTAATGTTCACATTGCTTTATATTACGACTCATCATAGGATCAGTAATATTTACTACAAAACTTAAATAATACAAATAATATATACCATGATTGGTACACTTTGGGATAACAACGTCGAATAAAGAGTGGATTCATAAATATAAGTAAACATTATCCCAGCACAATCTTAGTTTCGGCAATATTATATTTCTCGATGAAAATCCTAAACACAACAGAAAATCTGACACTCACTCTCTAAAAATATCTGTTATAGTCATGGATCGACAAAAATTTGCAAAACAAACTATATGAAAGCATTTCGAAATGATAATTCCTTTACTCTCTTTTTTTCTAAAGTTAGCAGATTTAATGGGGAAACATATACAATTCTTCCTAGAAAAAGGAAGCTGACCGCTCTTTTTGAAATTCAAGGGGTAAAAGTAGATTGGTTCATATCCATCAACACACAATAGAAATAATTATTTTGAAGTCCTAAACTATAATGGCTTTTGCTACAACACAACCAAAAGCCTTGGGATTGCATGTGATTATACCCCAGCAGACTATCTCACTAAAATAACAGCTATTTTCGAACATTCAATGCTGCTCAGCACTCTACGGTCATCACATATATGTGAAACTTTACCCGTATCCACCCGATACAGAACGCTGCTAACTATATGGAAATTAGTTTTATCCCTACATTTAACACTGTTAAAAAAAATTAGAACGCAATTTAGTCATAAAAAAGAATTCGTATCCCGTAATTTGGAAATATTCCAATAATTTAAAATTATATATAATTTTAATAATTTAAATAATTATAAAATATATATTTAACATAACATTACAACGTTATGTGATGATATAAGTATATTATAAAACATTTTCTTTAATTTGTATTTCAAAGTAAATGATATGCATATATCGGCAATTATTACAAAATGTGTAAAGTATAAAGACAGCAAAAATATGTTATTGTTGTAAAGAAACAAGAGAGAATTACAGCCAGAATTATTCATTGGATAAATAAATAAATCCAATAAAATGTAACCATAATATAAACAATGTTAAAAACTGAAATATGTCACTTAATAATAGATGCCGAAAAATCGTACAATACGAATAAAATAAACTAATTAACAAACTAATGGTATACACAAATATCAAGGTACTGAAAATGGTCAAACTTTTTGAGAATTAATGCGATACATTTTAATAAATTATCCCCTCTAAATCAAAGACACTTTCAAAGTTAATAAATCAACGTAATGGATCTACATGATGAATGGGTAGTAAATATAGTAGAAGAGTACATGTAAAACAGAAACAAAAAATGATTTTACACACATCACACCATTAAAAAACAGCTATACCTACAAACGAAGGCGAATAATAAGAACATAATGTAGTTTTCATAAGTATTACTAAACAATGGGATAAAATTACCACATTGTGTCTAAATAGTAAAATAATGATAATTTGTGGTCCAAGAGGTATGCAGTTATGCATGTAACAGCCAAGAACAGTTAACTTAACACAGCCGAAATGGAGGAGGTTATCAACTCGACATATATCATGCTAAATTTATATAATTTACTGTACAGGTTGAAGAATACTTAAAACAAGGACAATATAGAGCATTTACCGCAATTGAAAACTCTATTAAATGAGTATAAGTATTTTTGCAATAGAGAAAAAACTGAAAACATAGGAAACAAGAGTATAGTAACGCCACTTATAATTACTGCACATTTTCGAAGGATAAAATCGATATAACAAAAAGGTACGATGCTGACAGATGAACAACAGAGTCAGTCTAAATCATCAGTTCCACAAAGAAGAAAGATAGCATAGCGAGTTCCGGATACTACTCAGTATTATTGTCATCTGTTTTGCGGCAAGCCGAATGGCTCCTAAATGTCTCGTATCACTAGTCATTAGAAAATTAAGTGATGGCGATGACTCTAGAGCATCTCCTCTTCTCCCTCTGCCGCATACCCTGCAGAAGGATAGCGGGGGTCGGTGGAGGGCGGGTTGGAGTAGCCCATTCCACTGCCGGTACCGCTGTTGCTCTGTACGGATGGGGGTGGGGAGATATATATATTTATAAAGCTGTACTATGAAAAAGAAAATACATAATAAATATTAATACGTTAAAAACGCAGGAATTACCGTCAATTACAATTTTATGACGATCTGAAATATTCATATGCAAATATATTCTGCCAATAATATTGTGCAGATACAATTTATAAACTTATTTACAAATATGTTCGAAATCATTATTTATCTATATAATTCTTTAATTAAGCAAAATACAGTTTTTAAACTTGACTGTGATTTAATTTAAAATGTACAGGTCATTTTATCAGTAAAGCAATTTAAAAAATAAATATTTAAATTTAGTTACATACTACTTAAATATAGTTAGGTAGTATCACATTAAAACCAAGCTCTAAATAAAAATATATTGAGACACTATACACGTTACCAAATAGTAAATGAAATATTCAGAACGTAAAATGTGATAAATAATATTATATAAAACAAATATTATAATAAAAACCGAAAAAGTTCCACAACTTTTTCTCGTCATTATAAACAACCTAAACACCCGCTTACTTTTTATTCGAAAAAAAACTACTTCATAATAGAGGAATACTTAATATTATATTATAATATGGCCTTACTTTAGTAAAATGTTAAATTTGATTATTTATTATACTAAACAAGACATTCCAAATGTCCCATCCGTAATGCTGTAAAAATACCTCCCATCATTTATTGTCACCGATTTTGTTATCAAAGAAAATTTCTCATCATACTTCTCAGATACAAGATGAGAAGATTTGAAGAACAAGGAGTCTAAAATGCTAAAAATTATTGCAGAAATGATATAATAAAAAGTATTTAAATTAAAAGTAGATTATTACAAAATATTAGAAACGAAGGCAAAGGCTTTAGAAAAATGTAGGAATATACTATTTTAAGAATTAACGCTTTGTAATAATAATTACATCTTTTGTAGTAGGTAGGCACCAATGCATTACACGATATATTAATACTTTATACACATATTTTCTGATCAACATAAACTAGCTTTTCAATTTTTAAGAAAAATTATTGCTACATAAAGAAGCGCAGTAGCCCGACCGGTGTGCTTTTTAGAAATGAATGGCCTGCTCACTCGTGGATGTCCATACTGCGCATTGGGAGGCATCGGTCGACCTCCTCCACTCCGCTGTGACGAGGCGACAGAGGGGGGTCCTCGCTGCCCCCCCATGTCAGAGCCCCTTCCCTGTTGACTGCCCCCCATGGCCGAGCCCCTCCCCTGTTGACTGCCCCCCATGTCAGAGCCGCCCCCCCCTCTAACGATGGGACCGGAGAAGGGTGCCTGGTTGGTGCGAGTCACCACGCCACCGCGACCTGCACCCTGCTCTGCCAGGTTCTACAAAAAAAAGAAGTGACAGAACAGTAATAGAAACTCGCTAAGTAGTTATTGTTGTAGTATTTAGTTGTTGATTTCCAATCTCATAATATTATTAAAAATAATTATGTATTCTGTTTATATTGTATGTTAAAAATTATTATAACATTCATATAGTGTACCACCATCCGACCATTACACGTAAAACTATTTTAGAGGAAATACTGGAACCTAGATAGCTGTGCAGCCTTTTTTATGAAGATGTTGTATGTCTTATCCAAAATTTAGTGGTTAATTAGTTGATGTAAATAATGAATTTGGATAATTTGTTCTCCAGTATTCATTCATTAATAATCAGCGGTACAAATACGATATTGCTAGAAATATAACAGTGATTAATGTCACTATTATTCGCGCTCGTATAAATTATTATTTGAATTAATAATTATTTTTTTAAATCAATTGAAAATATTGACGATCAATCACGGAAGCAGTAAGTATAGTTGTGTTGATTAGAATGTTAGTACGTCATACCAGTAGGTACATAGGGTTACTAATGCATACATTAAATAGACAATTTCGAAGATTTCGAATATTCAAATAGACGATTAGACAAACTAAAAACAAGTCGCTGTATCCATTAGCATGTTATATGAGGGTACGTTATTGTGAGATTTTACTGTATTATAAAGTTAATCCTTCATCGGCGCATTTTAATATACATGACATATAATTAGGTTACAGTGTAATATAACACAATAATAAGTATTTTGTAATATTTTTAGAATAAATTATAACGCGCCTATTATCTATTCTAAAATATATGGATTTATTTTTTATATGGATAGAAGATTTAGTGATGATGTTAAATGAGATTTTAAAGTATTTTAATTCGTTCCCAATAATATTGAACGCATTATGAGTATTTTAAGAGTAATTAAATAAAACATATAAAATTTCCATTTCAAATACGATTTATATAAACCCAACACATAATAGAATAATGCCATGATATACTATCTAGAAATGGGCACATTTTATGTTCCATATATAATATGACATGCGTAGTATATTTAAAATTATAAGAAGTCAAAAGATTTGTAGACATTAGTTATAAAAATACGAAATTTTGTTACATGAACAATTTGATAATATATTATAAATAACGCTGGTACATTTGTTTTAAAAATATTACTCGGGTTGAATTGTAATCATTAATTTCCCACACGACTTGACTGATGATCAGAAATAAATATTGTTGGTGGTCAAGAAATATATAGGACAAATTAACTGAAATGTGATTATCATCAATTAAAATGGCTTTATGCTCAACCACATCCACAAAAATTAAATGTAACTGCAAAGGTTGATTCGATTGGCAATCGTCTTAGGTTAGTCCGACTAGGTACCTCCGAAAAGAAGATTCATATCATAGTGGGAATATACTTCAGCGGCGAAGACTACTTTTACAATTTGGATAAACAATAAAAACCGAACGCTGCGTTGCATCAGATCCTACGTACCTCTTCGTATACAAGCACTGTTACAATAATGCATGATAATGTTCGACCAGAGAAAATGATTTCACCACAGAGAATAATGTTGGCAGAGTTTATAAACCACCTTACTTATTGGCAATGCATCAGCGTGATGGGAACTTTTTTTAACAATATGGGGGTAGATAGGGCACAATATGAACTCATCAATCGAACTTTTATGTAAGCACATTTAGGCGACTTTTTTGGACAATTATTGAGTCGCAACAAATGCGGAATTTCAAAGAAGATCATCGACTGGAATGCTGCCGATTTGAACTAATTGTTTCTATTTTTACGGTTATCTTTATTTTATTGACACATATTATGTACAATACATGTCAGCATGATATTTAACTCACAACAATACTTGATTAAAATATATATTTACATAACTTTGCAAATGTATAGAAACATGGATATGTGTTATCTTTTAAACACCCTGAATAAAACGAATATAACTAAAATCTCACTTTTGTTGTACACACAAAGCTTACTTAACTTTAGAATAAAATATTTGAAAAGACTTATTGTCTCATATCTTTAGTAATCATAAGGTATTTAGCATTACATAAATATGTTACATGGCAGTTCGCATTAGTTAGGTATTAGTTGTGCCTAAAAATAGCTGGAATAACGAAATTACTTGCACATTTTCGCTATTTTAAAACACGTTAGGAATCATAATGATAACTTCATTTAATTAATAAATTAAAGTGAACGCCGATTAAGATTAGTTGATAACCGAATACCATTTTAAATATAATCTGGTTCAGTGATCACTTTTACAGTTATGATAACATCGCGTTATTAAATATAATACAATCCATTTGGATAAGATCACTATACTAAACTAGGAATTAAAATAATACCAATTGAACGCAACAGGCTACAAAGTAAACCAAAATACGACATACCAGTTCATTGAGTGATCCAGAAGAGGAGCCATAGCGACGAGGCCCGAGATATTCGACACTCTGAGTCTTGCCCAGGGTCATGTCTCGAGGATGGGATCGGTTGAGAGAGTGCATACTGCTGTAGTGAAGTCCGGCTGCAGAGGGATAATGAGGCTGATCAAAGAGGTTGAAGAAAGGGAAAAGAGCTATAATGAGATTGGAGAATATCCTTACTTGTATTGAGTCCCATGGGCAAACTGGCGGTCCTCCGCTTTGTGAGTGAGCGCTCAAAGTCAGGTCGCGGCCGATCGATACTCATGGTGCGATACTGGTTATAGGTGCGCCCCGAGAACCGGTACTTGGAGCCCAGCGTGGGCAGAATACTGACTTGGGCGGCCATACGACCCTCCTTCAGCCGGAAGAATGTGTGGTGTTCCACGGCGTTCTTCCACAGCCGCTTGGCCATCCGGTGGTTGAACAGCTTGAAGCCGACCATCGCCTCCACATCATCGTACTTTGAGAGGGAGAGAGAGACTTATATTATGAGAGAGGGAAGAAAGGAGTGACATAAAAGAAATAAATCACCACATAATATGGTATAAAAATATTTTAAAATATCATCTATTGATTTATTTCGGACGTCAAAGTAAAATTGTTTAACTAACCACATGTCACAGAGGACTAAAATTAGTGCATAAAATTCAAGTAAAACATAACAAAAATAGATATAATAAAATTTAAAAAAGTGAATTAAAACACTACAAAAAATCCATTATAATTTAATATCCATTATCGATTTAAAAAAATAATAATTCGAAACATAAGAGCAATGTTTATAAGGAGATGCGTTTCTTCTTTAATAAAAATTGCGGAATGGTTTGAATCCCAAATGGTGCCACTGCATCATTGTCGGCATATTTAAAAAAATCTTTATCTATGTTAAAGGTCAAACTGTAAGGCATAATTCACATAAAAGCTATGAATCTACTGTTTTGCTTCACAGTTTTGTTAGTGTTATAAACAGTATAATTACTATCATCACTATTGATTTCTAAATGGAAATTCGTCATGTGCTTACTATACTCAGTCATCAAGTAGAACTTCTGGTAACATAACGTGAGTTTGTGCGAAGAAGAAGATGAAGATTATAAAACAAAATGAATGGAGTATAATCGTGACTATCGTTGTCAGCCCGACCATGACAAAATATGATGATAATAGTAATATTACAACTCACAGCTGAATTATAGTAACCGATCAACAACAATGACTGGAAATGGTTACCAGACTCTAGATGTAACCGGTGTGTGATTGAACTGCATCCAGCTACCATAAATATTATTCAGAGTGTAGGTACCCAGTCACGATTAGAATGCTGAACCAGACTAAAATCTAGCTTATAAGATAGAGTATTGTATGCCAAGACGAGCCATATATAAGGACAAAAGGTTGAAATCAAGCAGTTCTAGTGAGAAAATCGATAGTATCTATAACACCATAATATTTATAAATTAATTAATCACAATAATATTAAATAAAATTGACAAGTGATTATGTTCAAGATGTGTGATTTTTCTCAATCTAATTTAACCATTTCCGGATTGAAACTGAATACAGAGTATTAATAGTAAACAATAACACTAACAGTTACCCGGCATACGAAAACCTGATGTCTGCCATTCTATTTCTTATTGATTCTGCTCCACTAAGCTGGGTGTGTAGGCAGTATAGGCACACAAAAGAGTAAAGTACGACGACATGATTCAGACATCAGCTAAGGGGAGTAAGAGATCCAGAGGCGGAAGAACACCGTGTGCTAAAAAGGAGTGATCAGTCATTGTTTGTTAGTTCGCCTTTTGGGTGTGAACGATGAGACGCGTCCTAGGTTGTTTACACTCATGCCTAAAATCTCTGGAATTCCTGCTTATCCTCGCTCTCTCGTACGCGCGCGCACAAGTGCTCTCTCTTTTCACACACCTTGTACTGAAACTATCAGTCTGAAGGTGTAGTTTAAAGAATGTCGAACTAAGAATTCATAGTAATATGTATGATAATAATACAGTACTATCAATGTTAACAGAATAAATATGTATTCATTAAGTCAATATAATGGAAGATCACAAGTACAAAGAATTACAAAAAATACTTATATAAAAGTGAACAATTATATATTATAATAACTCAATAAATTATAACACTGCTTTATGATTTATTCATTAATACTAAACAATCAATTATGTAGGAAGTAGTATGACTCATTCCTAATTTTTTTATTACGTGCTTCTCGTTTCTAAAAGTAACTAAAATCCTGTAGGTACTTATTGAATTCATTTACAATTATTACTGATTTATATAAAATATGCAGTAGGCCTAGCATGTCAGTGATATAAATGTCAATCCTTAAAATATTTTAAAATACGGATATAAATAAATTTTATAAAAAGCTTGATATAGGATACCTAAACAATTTATGTAAAATTATCACATTTTGCAATAAATACATTAAAAAAGTAAAACTAAACTATTGTTATATTATTATCTTACGCATTTAAAAAATAAACAATTTTGCCATCAAATCAGTTAAAACCATAATTAAACCACAATAAAACTTAATATGTGATAATTATAGTGATTATATAATATAACTACTCCATGTAGATGGGATGCCGCAAATCATCTAATTAGACATATTTAATTAACTAAATAGACATAGTGGCAAATCAATACATACAATATACCGAGTTTTCGAGAAACATTTAGATTAATTAATGATGATGCGATCGGATTTGTACTACACGCTACAGGTACTTTTCTGTGCTTTGAGTATTTTAGTTGCTACTATAAATATAATGTCACCGGGGCAAAGTATGCTTACTTTGCTCATATAAATTAAATGTTAAAACTATTAGAATATATTTTTTCAGAAAATAACAATTATTTTTTCAGAAAATAACAATTATTTTTTCAGAAAATAACAATAATTTTTTCGTAAATTCATAACTTATTGATTTAATTTTATGAAAACAGTTTAACTCCAAATAAATTATGTTGTACAACTAGCACTCGTAATGTTATCAAATTTTCTGCACAACTAAGAAACATTGAGTCAAAAGGTAAATACATGATACGGCGACTCACATAGTCGGAGCGAATCTTGAGGTAAAAGAAATTCTTCTTGTAGGAGATGCGGAGCACTTTGGGCCAGGCAAAGCGGCCGATCCTAAGACGGTCCCGGTATACCACGACGCCGTGGAAGCAGACACCTAAGTAGATCTGGATGTCCTCCATATCGCGTGCAGGGTGCAGATCCACGCCGTACTGCTCCAGTCGCTTGGAGGTCTCCAGGTATTTTAGGTCCGCCTGATCGGGGGTCATGCCACTGGCGAGGGGAAGGATTTTGAGATATATATATATATATATATGGTATAGGGATGAGAAGGAGAGAAGAAGAAAACAGAGGAAATAAAGAAAAGTGAGATAGTGAGAAAATCTGGGAAGAGAGAGAGTGTGAGAGGGAACAAAAGGAGAACTGTAATGAGGGAAAGAGGATAGTGTAAGAGGCAGATAAAAAAGGGGAAATAGAGAAAGTGGAGAAAGGACGAGATATAGGCACCATAAGATGAATATATAATATCTGAAAAGATTAACGAATAGAGAGATAGTGAGACAAGGAAAGAATTAAAATAAGAGTAGGAAAAATGTAGAAACAAAGGTGGAAAATAAACGAGAGGGGAATAATGACATAGGAAATAAGTGTAGCAAACAGTGAGAAGGGGAGGGAGAGCCAGGCTCTTAGATACAAATTATTAGACGATGATACAAAACGGATTAATTGATGCTGTGTAAACAAATAAAGATAATCAAACAATTGGTGATCTTTAAATATCTAAAAGTAAATTTCTATATTACAACCAGGTTTCTCCACTGAGTATTATTTAAACTATTAGTCAAATAAAAAATGTTATCAATAAAATGCTAAGGTGCTAAGATTCTCAGACGTTTTCAATAAGCATAACAACAGCCATAATATAGCATGTAGTTTTGCTGGAACACTCCATATTAGCTATCACTACCACCAAAACTCACACATGATTCTTGTGCAACTCGGCCACTTTAATCAATAACTGGTCCGTCTGATTGTGGACAAACTCGAACTCATTGAGGTAGTCCAGCTTCCCCTCGAACTCCGTTTCGTCATAGTCGCCGATCTCCGACTGGACCATGAAGGAACCGAGCAGGGCCTGGGTGACCCAGGAGCAGGGCAGTTTCCCGGTGTAGATGTCCTGACGGATCTGGAGGCTCAATTGGTAGCGGGTGATGTCCTCCTGGAGAAGGGAGGGCTCCGGCGGGTAGAACTTCACTTGTAAGTTGAACACCCAGTCCTCGCCGTCTGCAGACAAGTTGAGAGTATGGATAGTATATAGTACTCATCTTCAGTACATGTTTATTATAATGAATATGTCTGACATATTTAATGTAAAGTATTTATATTTATAGGTTTCACGTTTTATAATATACACAAAAATATAAACAAGAAAAAAGATAACTGAACACGTAGAAAATTTGAAATAGTTCACATTAATTTGAGATAAAACCTTGCTGGGCGAGATTTAAATCGTAACATTTTTAAACACAGGGTCAGCTAGGAATAAATAACGAACAAAAATCATTTTGATATAATTTTCTTAAAATAATATATCATCGATAAACAAACAAGGAAACTTATAATAGGATAAATATTGACAATTATTGTATTTCTTGTATTTAAAATTATTTAAAGAAACAAAGGGTAAACAACATATTATCATTTAAATTAGTAAAAAATGTGGATGCTTTAAAAGAGCAATCCGTACCTTACACTTAAAAGACTAAACAACTTGAGGAAAAATAGTGATTCCGCTGGACGCAACATAATCTCACTATTTAGCTTAACACTATTGTCTTCAAACCAGTAAAATTTATCATAAAGTTGAAATATTTATCATTTATATAATATGATATTACTTACAGGGCACCTAACAGACATTTCTCAAATTTCTGGAAAAGATTATCCATGGGCCCGAGCCTATAAACAGGCGCGTAGCGCAGAATTTTTTTAGACTTTTCAATCTAGATTGCATAAAAATACAACTAAAAGATTGCTGTTGTACTGTATTTATGTTGT
>JAUZND010003392.1:0-12294 GCA_034780555.1 Coelogynopora nodosa
ATTGTACTTGAATGATCGATTACTATCAATAGGGTACCTCTGATCAATTTCTAATTAGTAAAATCGAACTCAGTGACTTTGAATTAGTCGGAAACGACCTTGACCTTGTTTAAATCGGCCAATAGGAAGCCATAGTAACCAAAAATCAAATACGCGATTCGAATTGGCTGAACATTTTTTTTAATGTTTGGCGCGAAAATTCAAAAAATCCGTCAACGTCACGGGGGAGGGGGGTGGTTTTGAAAGACTCCTTCCTTACTACTCAGACAGCCCATCAAACCTTTGAAAAGAGATAGAAATAATTTGAATCGCCGTAAAATTTCACACTAATGTACTAAAAAATGAACTCCATAGGTTGTCGTTTTTATCCCCTGTGTTGTAGCAGCACCTCTCCCGTGGACAGGATAGAAAGCCATTGACCACCAGAGGTCAGTGGGCGTGAGGTGGTGGTGTTTGAAAGGAGACTGGGTATGTAATGGAAGTTCGGGGGTGAGGTTGAAGACAGTGTTGGTATCTGTTAAGGGAGCGAGAGGTGCTGTGGATTTGTTCGAGGAGAATGCGATGGAATCTGGGCAGGGATTTTTGTATTGTCAATATTGCGTGGTGGGTTGTTAAGGCGAGGGTTGTGTGCCAGAGATGGGATGGCATGTGTGATGTTGTCAATGTGATTGTTGCTAGGTTAAATAGTAGTGGAAGAATTTGACCCCCTCTCCAGCTAAATAGTCTTACAAAAGTGTCTGGTGCTTCTGGTCACAGCCTAGGAAACCCAACAAATATTTAATTGAATTTAAACTATTATAAAAATTAAATCATTTAAAATATGATGATAGAAATAGTTTCTTTTAAATTCATGCAGATTCTATTAATTCATAAAACTTAAGTCCGACAAATAGACATAACTTGACAAGCAACTGTAAGAACAAAAATAGGTAATCCGACAGCAAAGTTCAGTGCAGGTCCCTGTGTTCCACAGACTGGTAACAAAAGCATAGTACATTTGTTTCAGGGTACAGACAACGTAAATTAAAGGTATTGCTACTTACCAATGTTAGCATTACAGTCAATTTAGGATCCAAATTATAGACAACACTCAGACGTGTAAGCTGGCTACCACAACCCTGAACAAATAAGTCATTCTTGGAGTGCCAGTCAACAATTAGTTCTGGGTCTGAAAAGTGTTTAGAAGACTTCTTTTTTTTTGTTTTTGGTTCACACTTCATTGGAGTGCTGCAAAGATGTAAAGTTTTGTTAAATTATAAAAAACGGAGCGCTATATTTTCTCAAACAAATTCACCATTAAGTTTAACAATATATATACAGTATAAATATATATATTTATGCACCTTCTTAATTCAATTATTTAGTATCCATTTTCAATCTAATAACCAGTAGACACTACCCCTAGACTAATAGAACAATATCCATTAGTTTTCCTATATACTTCATTGGTTCCTTGTGGCCGTTCATGTACAAAATATTTATTCCTAAGTTCATTAAGCTATTAGCTAATATAATCTTTTGTATTTGACTTTTGTATAAGCACTTATTAAGCTTATTTACTAATTCCACTTGTCATTGTGTGTGTTATGAATATTGAAAGATGAATCTATTTTTTCCGGCAATTATTTCACCTAAACATATTCAGATTACCGATTGAAATAAATTGAAAAGCTTTCTTCAATGAGATTTTAATCTAGTACATTTTTATTGGATCAAAAACATGTTTTTTAAAACAAACATGTGTATATTTAGTTAACATGATATGCGTATATTAGAGTAAGATCGAAACATGACAAGATATGAAAGTAAAGATGTTTTGTATCCTTTTACTTTGTATCTTTCCCGTTTACTGCAATACTTTTCACAAAAAATGAGCAAATATTTCAGTACTTGGTTAAATGGCTAGTTTTTTAATCCAGAAATAATCTAGCATGTTGTACTGGCGATACTAAATGGTATTATTTACAAAAATCTTAAACTGTATACAGCATTTATAAACTGAAATAATTTCTATTATTCAACATATTAAAATTCAGAAACATATTCATTGGAAAAGAGCAATAAATTTTGCATACATACATAGTATAGATGCATTATAATAGTTTATAAAATTTTGAAAATATGAAAAATAAACTTTACGATAATTTAAAAAAACACTTACTCGGATTTAGGAAAGACGGAAGACGTTGATCTGAAAGTAACACAGGCATCGAAAAATAATGGTTGACAAATACCATTACCGTAGCATTTGACAGATTGTGTATGTTTTTTCTGCCAAGCTATTGTAACAAGAACAGGGTCCAAAGATGGTAAACCTAAGAAGAGTCGAAAAAATAACACATTTCGTAAATAAAATTCATTAGATGTAGCTACTGACAGAACCCAAGAGGAATTAATACAAGGCCTTAAATTTTAAAATCTACAATAACTTGGAAAAAATACAATTACTTTGAGGAAATATAAAATAATTAATTTGATCTAGTAAAAATTTAAAAAGATATAACTGCATTAATTTTGATAATGCAAGCTCCATCATCACATATCAATATATTTGAATCAATAAACTGGAGGATATAACGACTAAAAATACAGAAAAACACAATGTATGTACAAAGAGTTAAATGCTATTGTTCAGAGCGTCGACTTTGATTTTTGTGAGATCCATTCAATCCAGGTTCTCTTTAAGCATCTTTAGCTAAGTAGTGCGCTTTCCTCGGCTCCCAACTGCTTAAATATTTGAAGTCGTCGACCTTGTTGATTTTACCTTCTATGCATGTTCCAAAAGTGTATATGTAAGACAGAGTTTTAAGTTAAATATTATTAATAGATTCTATCTGAAAAATTCATAATTCTAAATCAAATTGATTTAAACATTGTTGAGCTTTTAGTCTCACTCCATTAAGACCTGTTATTTTAATAAGGTCATCAGACTTTAGTTAATATTTTATCTATATATCATATTAATATTAACCTAAAACTCAAAACGGTATCTGAGACAATTGTAAAAGTATTTATATTTTGTAACAAATATTAAAAAAGTAGTACATAATAGTATGTTTCAATATCTCAATTTCAACAATTATTGCACCCATCATAAAATATGTTGTAAACACTTTCTTTATTGTAAATTATGAAGCAGTTTAAGGTTAATTTATTAAGTTCAAAATTATTTTGAATTTAGTAACACTGAAAAAACAGTAATGTAATTTTTTTTTTAATTGACATACTATCTCAGTTATAAATCTTAGTGGCAATAGTACCAATTATTCAGAAAATATACAATAATGTATTAATTTCAAATTAAAACACAAGAAAGTATTTTTAGATATTATTAAATCTGTCAGAGTCAATGAAAATACTAACTATTTAACACTTTGTTAAAAATTAGCTGAATAATATATTTTTAAACCATTAATTTGACAAAAGTCATTGCATATTAGATACTTCAGAGTATCCACTGATATTCAGGAATTATTTTCTAGGATTTTCAAAAACTTTTTCTTGGGATATTAGTTGTAATCATTGTTTATTTATTATAAATAATTAGAATAACTTTCCTAACACTTTCTTATCATAGTAATTTCGTCTTCCACAGCCTCCCTCTGATCTGAGAGATGCTTACACTGTACCTGTAGCTCATTCATTGCTGCTTGCTTTATCAGCTACAAGAGTTTTTTCTAATTCACATGTTTTTTTCTGCTGCTACAGGAAAAGTTTGTATTGGGAACTGGCATTGCGACAGGATGCAATAAGATATGTTTCTATAAAGACATTGTATGCAGTTGAATTGTATTTTGCTAATAGGTATCCACTAATTACCCACTGAGCAACAAGTGACTTTTTCATCAGATTTGGCTCCAGCAGTTGTTTGTTGACTGAAAAGCCTCTTCAACTGACACTTGCCCATGGCTCAAAGTACAGATTGGTTTATTAGTTACATGCTAATCTTTAATTAAAAATTGTTCAAATTTAAAGTATTAAAAATATCAAAAATTGAAATTATTTTTTGTAATTTTGTGGTTGATTTCTGGGCCTTGTTGACTATTTGATACAAGAAAAGATCAACTCTGTTGTCTTTTTGGGAGAACCCTTGAAGGGTAGATTGCATACCCGGGGTATAACCCAACCTACTAATAAATAAGCATCCAATGTTATGTGGAAATTTCATCTGCTTCCTCACCAGTAATCCACTTTGTCTTCATTAGGGGTTCCAAGGCTTTCAATAATATAGCTGATGCTTTCTCCTTGTCATCAATATCTATAGTCTACTACATAGTCTAATAGTCAATATATACATATATATAATTATATCAAAGACCAGAAGATACATAATTATGTATTAAATGTCAAGGTTTAAAAGTTCTGTCTGTTTCTCTCAGATATCTAAAAGATAAACCATAGGTCTATTAAAATATGTGCAATTTTTTTCAAGGATTACAGCAGATTTTCCAGGATATTCTAGGATTTCCCAGGTTTTTCCAGATAGTGGACACCCCATACTTCAAATTTATTAGTGTTTTATAACAGGATCTACCTTTAAAAAAAATTAACATATACAAATATATACTGGTAGTAAAGAATGAAAAAAATAATAGAGTACCTAGTTAACCAATTTACATACCTTTAGTACCCAGTTGTTTTCCATGTATTAAAGATTGAATTCTGGTAGTATGACTCTTAATGAACTCTACATTTGAATTTATTTCAAGTTTCACAACTACTGAATGAGATACATTAAGTAGCTTTGGTTCATAAATATGGGGTGACTCCTCCAGTGTCACATTTCCAGTAGGACAAAATTCTAATTCAGAAAAAGATTTAAGCAGTGTGTTCCAGTCCTAAAAATAAACAGTTGATATAGTGTGACATAAAATAAGCAATTGCAAAGAAATAAAATTAAAATAATGCTGTAATTATTAGCAGATTATAAATAATTTTTCAAATCATAATTAAAAAATATTTTAAATTTGAACAATTTTTAATTAAAGATTAGCATGTAACTAATAAACCAATCTTTGGATGGGCAATCTAAAATTTAAGTAAGATAAGTTTTACATAATCATATTAACAAAAGTATTTTAAAATAGATTTAATTACCATTTCTGAATCAGGATTTTTTAAATCATGATTTTGAACATATTCAGAAAGTCCCAACAATATCACAGTAAAAATGACAAGGCAAATTGTGAAAATTATTACTGGTGGTCTTGTTCTTACAAATGCCCTGAGATTATTCATTCTGAAAGAAAGATACACTTGATAAATCCACTACACATGTGTATTCTTATATACTTTAGCCACATCAAATGAATATATTCTGAATTGTAACTTGTATGGAAAATATATAACAACAAAATAAATTGAAAATCTGTATAAAACAACTAGATAACTGACACCTTTCTTTTAAATGAAATGGATACTTGAAGTGAATTAGATTAGTTTATATATTAGCAATTACAGTGTATTAGCAGAACCTGGTACATCTTACATCCGAGTTACCTTATAAAAGCCATTACTATAAAAATGATATTCTAACTTTTCATTGAAGTTTTCTTAAGTCAATGGCTAACTAAAAACTATATTGAACAAAACATATTCATAGAATACAGTACATAACAGACACATAAATGTAATGCAAATCAAATGTAATACATTACAAATTCTAAAGCCTGACTTACACAGGCACATTGGATGGCCATCCATAATACCATAATACCAAGGTTGACTTACATGAGCATTCTGGATGCTCATGTAAGTCAAAATTATTTTCGATGCAGGTGGCAAGTAAAACAGATCTCTACTTTTTTCAGCATCCTTGCTACTTGGTTAATGTATATACCAAATAATCGGCCATAATAGCACCCTATAATTGTTTCCCCTGAAATTCATGTGATACTCTGAATCCTTAAAGAATGGCAGAAAAGATACCCCTAATAATTCTTTGCAAGTTACACACACTTTGGGACTACTGTATATTTTTTCCCATATCATCCTGAAAGTTTATTAAAACAATATATTCAATATTAACAGCTTCAGTTATAATATTAAATAACAAAGAGAATAGAGAATTTTATTGTCAATAAATATGTTGCTGTAACATGTCATGTACTAAATAACATTGTTCTGCTCAAAACAGAAAGAAACATAAAATAATAAAGAGTTCAATAATTCATTTTAATAAACAACTTCACCTGTTTTCATGAAAATATCTACCCCTACCCTGTATTGTACATTGTCTTAAATTTTATAAACATAATTTCCCTAATTGTTTTAGCCCTTGTTGGCGCAGGTAGTTGTTACATTTTACCTATACTTAATTGATCAGATAATTTAAACATATATTATTATTTAAACCAATATAGTTAACAAAAATACTAATAATGTTAATTCATAGTGCAAAAATGTTATTATATAATAATAGATATTATTTTAAATCTGCTGTACAAGGGTTGTATCATAATAGTTGTGGTTAGCACAAATTCATGACTTTAATAGGTTTTCCAGGAGGATTTGGAAAAAATTATTAACATAAAATATCCAAGATATCCAGAAGAGAGTTTTTTATCCAGGGTTGGTATGAACCCTGTAAATGTATATTCTTGTTAATATAATCTCTTCTTCTTAGGGATAGTCAACAACTTAGCAATACAGTCTCCTTCTAGAGATCTCTTGAGCTGAGCAGAATAATTGTGGGCAGCACTTTTGAGTACATTTCTACAAAATTTTTCTCCAGCAACCACTGTCTCATTTGCTTCCTATAACTTCACATTATGATTTGTTTGCTTCACCTTTAACTCCTCCAAAGCCTGCTTCCTGTGCATATCCTGCTTGATCAACAACTAAATTTTCTCTTCTTCCTCTGACTGATTTTATATCATTTTTGAACAAATCTCAAGACCATGGCTGGAAAAATTAGACATCTGAGAATTATAAAATAGTTTTTATTTTTAGGTATTGGTACCGGACTTAACAAAACAGATGTGTAAATACTTAGATCAAAAGGGCATTTTTTGTAGAAATACCAAAACATTGCTTAAAAAATATATAAAACCAAAATTAGCACTGAAAAAATATTGGAAAATACTGGAAAAATCTTTTGAGTAGTACCATTAAATTTAGTTAGTGTAGGTGGAGGGTAGGTATAACCCAAATTCCTTCTCATTTTCTTTGTTTTTAGATAAACATCTAAGCACTCAGGATGCCCATGTAAGTCAGGCTTATTGGTTTTCTAAATTAATGATCTCATTGCAGTTTTCAATGGTAGGAAACTGGGTCATAGATCAAATAAGACAGAATGTCAAAATATGTTGAAATATATACATAATATGAATTCTACCTACAAGTTCACATGACTATTTTCTTCTATTATGTATTCATTAAATAATCATTTCATAGAAAGTGATGCAGATTTAGTTAATTATGCATTAATTTATAACTGGAAACAACATTACATATATTTAAATAATATGTGAATGCATAAGAGTATTTGCAAGTATAAACATCCATGAATTAGTGGAAATGGTAGGATACTCACACAGAGGGCAAATAAAAACACTGTGTTTTAAACCCTATATGTTTATATATACTGTATATAGATATTTATATATTCAAATATGTTATACAGTAAAAATGTGTTAAAAATTGTCATAAACTAGAAATGATTGTTCATAAAACTTTAAAAAATATTCTATAAAATCAAAAGTATATATTAAAAGGAAATAATGGCAAAAATGTTTTATTTCAGGATAAAAACATATAATACAAGTAATATAAACAATTAAAATAAGGTAAACTAAAAAATAAATCTGTTATTAGTAAACAAGACATTTAAATATTTAATTTACATAAATATGATTATAAAATGAATCTAGTAGGTCTAATTATGATACTAAATTAGAAGTTCAAAATCAACATGTTAGCCAAAAATTAATTATTAAAATAATGTAGGAAATGTATAATTTTTACTTGACAAAATATAAAAATATATATATTTTACTAATGTTTAATAGACCTCTAGTTATTTTAGGGTTAAATTAAAAATGAATAGTATTTTCCTAGTCATTCCACTAATTAATTAATAATTTGGTTTATATCTATTTTTGATGTCATTGCTTTTTCTATAATTGATATATATTATTAAATGTATTATCATGTTAAATATTTATACAAACAGATTCAATTGAAGAACCAACCTAAATATCTCAGTTAATTAAAAAATAAATATACTAAATCTCAGAAAATTCCAGGTAACCTTTGCTATTATACTAGTATTTTAAATAGTATCAGATAGTATTTTAACATGGAAACAATTTAAAAGATATATTTAACATTTATTTTTACTTATTTAACCTTAACAGAATTAATTAATTCAGATAAACAAACATGATTCACTAGATGAATATATTAATAATGACAATAATATATTACATTATTATTATTTATTTAATAATTTTGAATATTGTTAATATTTCATTTATAAAAAAATAATTACAGTATATTACTATTTATAAAATATATTATACAGTTAAATTTTCCTACTTTAAAACCAATTCTGTAATATAATTATTTGTCAATATATCTGAAAACTTAGTAAAGAAAAGTTAATTATAAATATGGTAGAATTATTATAACATTTGGATATCTTACACTTTAGTACAGAGATTCTCAAATTACATATAAAAATTATAATAGTTATGTATAAAAAACATACCAGAGTCCCAAATGAAAATGACTAAATAACTGAGTTAACCTTCCCTCTAATTCTGACATGCCTAAACTATACATTATTTAATTTTGATATAAATAATTTATTTTTTAAATAATATATAAATATGTGTTTATTATTACTACTGACTAAGGCATGATTTAACTTAAGTTTTAAATAAATATGAACATCTTTATTTTAATGAAGCACATACAATATTTATGATCAAAAAACCAATTATGTTTGTTTATCTGAACTTAATAAATATACCAAAAATATATTCTATAAATTAATAGAAATTTATTAGTTTATACATTTTAATATATATAAAAATAATATAAATAAATTTCAATTTAAATAGCAAAGGTAAATCACTTTATATAGAATTGTTTTATAGCATCAGAATTTATCTCAATAATATTAATAATAATATAATAGCATAAAGTTATTTAGAACCACAGATATTAAATATCCCTAATCATAAGTCCTTGGCATCAGGTTTTATCTATGACTATATATAAAACCTAATTTACTTATGAACTCATATTACGATTTAAAAAATATACTAAATTGTTTTTATAAGTAGATAGTTTTTTTAATTATAGCTATAATAAGTAATAATAAAAAAGACACAGTCTGTCACAGTTACATTATCATTATAAAGTTGAATTATCATACAGTCTACAAATAGAACAGAAACTATTGTCATAGGATCAAACAGGAATTCCAGTTCTCCAACATCGTAATATTACTTGAAAGGCACCAGAATTTGTTTTACTTTTTTTAATAACTCTAACACGTTTAATATGTCCAGGACTTGATATATAGTCTAAAATATCACCTTCAAAAGAATTTAAACTTTTTTTAAGCAATGGAGAATCATTTAATTTGAACTTATTCCCATAGAATGCTTCCTCAATTTTTTTACTTGACATATTAAGTCCACTTCTAATCAATTTATCAAATCTTAAGCTTTTTACAGTAACAGTAATTTGCTTAAAATTCTTTGAAAAGTCAATATCATGTGAATAATAAACATCAGAGAATGCATCAATTTCATCACTGCCACTACTGTCAGATTCAGAGTCAGAGTCACTAGATTCTTCTGTTTCCATTTTTGACATATTTCGTTTATTCATAAAAAACACATAGCGGCTTGGAATAATGAATTGATTAATAGGTGATGGCGCAAGTGGTAATGATCCAGACATTGTTGTTGAACTTGATGCTGCCCTGTTGCATTGCATATAAAAAGGTTCTCGATATGTATCAAATAAAATAGGAGCGGATAACTTGTAATATACTTGTCTTAGGTGTGTACAAGTCAAGATGTTACCCAATTTGCTCAAGGCAAAAACCATAGCGCTCAAGAAAATAAATGGGAAATATTGCGTATTTGTTTTAAATAAGGGGACTATAAAAATTAAAATACATTTATTTTATAATGTAATAATTAAATATTCTTACATCTTGTTAAAATTAATATATCAGTGAATAGACTTCGTAGTTCACTAAATTAAAATGATTAATTTATCGTGTTAAAAGGCATTTTTTGAGAATATATTTGAAAAAAATATTATCCCTATCATATCGGACTTGTATATTAAAAACGAAACGAAACTTAAATCAAAATCTGTATAATTTTCTGTTTTAAAACAGCACGACATAAAAATACCACGTGTGCTTTTTTAAATAATTATTTTAACATTATTGTATCTTTCATTAGTTTTTTAATACAAATATATTTTGAATGGTTTTGAATTAATTTTTTTTTAAGAACTGTCCGAAAATGAAAACTTGCATGAAATGGAAAAAATGTGGATAACACTTATATTTTAAGTGATTTTTAAACAAAGCAATAAGAGTACCATTTTTAAACGTTTTTTTTTTAAATTTTTAACGTTTAAAAAAAAAGGTTATTTAAAAAATATATATTTTTTAAAAATGGACAAAATAGTATAAATTTAGGCATTTAGTAATCCATTATTTGCATTTAAGAAGTACGCCTTTACGTAAATCAGTCAAACATCAGTCCTCAAATTGTTTAGTACATTTTAGATCTTTTACACTTCACATTACTTACTAAATAAATAGTAATAATTAAAACTTACTACAATTAAAATTTTACGTTACATGCACATAACCCATTATACACAATATTATTTATGATCATTTGTTACAACATACATTGTATTCTTCTTGTTATTGTACACGCTAACTGCAATATATGTATTTATTTCTATTAATATATTAGTCTACTCCGCCTATTAATAGGAACAGGTAAAATGCAAACAAATTTATTTAAATTATCTGGATTTCCGATTAGACAAAATTCGAGTTTTTATAGTAGTATTAGCAGAACTTACGATTGTTTCATAATCAGTGACCTAAAAGTAATCCTAGCTTTATCTGTCTGATCATTATGATTATAAAACGACACTCCCACGAGATGGTATCAATCCCCAATATACTATATTAAATGGGAAATGTGATCAAATGACAGAAATAACTATACCCTGCTTAATATGCTCTCACCCTATGCATATCAATAATTGTCTCGGTTTAGGTAGGTATATAGATAGAAAAAATAGAGTATATGTTTCGATTAACAAATGTAAAATACAGCACTGTACAGTTCTACAAATTTTGTTCAGAATTCACAATAGCCGGTGCTCCGATTAACCATTTTTTCTAATATCATGGAAATTTATATAGGCAAAAATTGGGTATTCGATTTGTGTTCTGATAAAATTTTAGTTTCGATCAGTCGGGTTCCGACTTTTTTTGGACAAAACTTTAAAAATATTATATGACTTATAGGCATTTTAAACTTTATGTAAAAATATGGTATCTGGTTATAAGTTAATAAACATCACACTATAGTCGTTTAGTTTACGTACAGAAAACAAATTCTTATTTTGGTATAACTGTATGTTTAACAAATATATATTATATTCAATGTTACAACTTTGTTTTATTGTGGACATATGTATATGCGAGGATAAATAGAGATACAAAATCATTTATTGAGAAACTGTTGTTTTGGACATAGAGGGCGCAAAACTCCAACCTCATTTACATACTAAAATATCATGTATTTATCATCATGAAAAGGAAAAGTAGCCGTGTTTCCAACATACCTGTCAAAATACCACTAATTGGAACACACTGTGGCGTATTTAGTGTTAATCTCCATAAAACGCAATATTATAAGTACACTGCACAATAAAAAATTCAATAAATGCACTCAAATGATCGATTACTATAATAGAATAAATACAATCAATTTGTAGTATAATCCGCTTATAACAAGCAACCTTCCATGGTCCTGACAAAATTTATATATATATATATACTTCGGATATAACAAGCAAATTATTACGGTCCCTTCAATCTTGTTATAAGCGGATTATACTGTATAGTAGTTTCAGCCAAAAATTAAATTAATCGTTAATCCTTCGTACATGAACATATTCAGCCAGTAGATCGAAGCAAGTTTCGACTCAACCCGAAGGAAAAAACTACGACTGAGGTTTTTTGACAAGATCGAAGCAAGTCGAGGTTTTTTCTAAAAATAACTCGGATTACGT
>JAUZND010003393.1:0-12293 GCA_034780555.1 Coelogynopora nodosa
TTATTTCTGATTTATTTCTTTTCTTTCTATCTGGTGAGCTGATTTTGCCTGATTGATGGTTCCAATCAATTTTATGTATTAAGACACCCACCTGTAAATATAAATATATGAGACATTGTATCCTGATTAGTTAAATATTATTTGGTGATAGCATAAAAATAGTTAATCAGTTGGTATCAATTAAGCACCATTTTCGAGGTTAAATATTATATGGCCGACTTCATGTATGTTTAGTTTGTAAAATATATTTTTCGCAACTTCTCAAAATAGTTTTTTAACTGCTGTGAAGTAATCATACATAGGACATTGTAATTGTTACATTAATATACCAGTTAAAATGATTATTGCTAAAACAAATCGAGTCGTACGTAAAATAAATTAAAATAGAATATTGTATTCGGCTTTTTAATTCCAGAAATAAGTTAAGAACAGGATTTTTTTCGGTTAAAATACTTAATTTTTATTTTAGTAGATGTTTATATTCGAAACGATAATTTATTTTATTGCATTGAAGTGAGAAATTAAATAATGGACTACATATTCGGTCTGGTGATGATAACATCATAGGTGCTGGCAGACACGCCATTAAACTATATCTGTATTTCATCACGATATATTTGACAAAGAAGTTAAAGTTTATCAAAAAGTTGACACTTTCGAAAATGGAAAGTCGATAATTATAACAGATTTAAATGTGTTGATGTTTGCAACGTCTTTTTACGAGTAGAGGAAGAAATCAACCTATGCCTTGATAAAGAGAACAAGTTCACGAAAACGTGTTTGGCAATAAATGTAATTTTTCTACATTTATTTTGCATATTTTCATTTCTCTATACGATTCAGTCAATTTACTGTTTTGAAGAAGAAACGCATCACTTATATTGTTATAAGTAGTCTCTGATGTGATGAAAATTAAGTATTGATCGCCACCATGCATTCAATGCATGTACAAGTACAATAGGTACGTAAAGCGCATGAGTTGACGGCGCTATCACCGAAAGATATATACTCTATATACAATTATTGTATGAGATTTGTATATTTCCGCCGAGTCTGTCGGATCGATCCCTTCAATAATGTGACGGTAAATGGGACTCATGAGGGTGACTATACGCAGTGAGACAGTAAATGAGAACTCTAAAACATCAATTATATAACTTGAGAAAGTATCTGTGAAGTGAAAATCACATTTCATCAAAATAACATTTTATTTTAGTGTTAGGTCAATATATTTATTGGTTCTAATACATATTATGATTTAGAATGACGATCGCTGTTTTTATTATTACATAAACATGGCAGTTGTTTTTTCTCTCTCTATATTTATTGAGTTTTGCATAAATTATCAACTCAAAACATACTCAACATAAGGATTACACAGAAATGGTTAGCTTGAATTTGGATTCTATATATGTAGAGTGATAAAAGTACATCACTTATTAAATAATAACATTTTATGTTATACATAGTACAATTGAATTTGATATGATATTCGGTAAAATTAATGTATTTATTGTATTCAAATTTAATCAAAAAAGGCATAATAAATTCAATTGTACATAAGAGTATTTTTATTCAAAGAGAAAATTTAAAGAGTAAATAAAAGGCAGTTAAAATTCTATACATATAAAGGATTTCAAACACGCTTTTTATAGCATAGAATATAAGGTGTTCAAGAAGGCTCACTCTTTTTTAAAATGCGCTGTTTTAGTGAAATCAATTACCGTAGGCGATACTTTGTTGGCCAATTCCTCTTTGATAGAATTTACTCTGGCCGCAGTAAAAGATAAAAAGAGAAGAAAAAATAAGATAATTTTTTAAACTTATGATTACACCGCACCTTAGTACAGTGTTAAACCAAACATGAGAGAGTATGTTTTGTTATACTATTAATAGATGGCGTAATAAATAATTCATAATTATAATCTATACAATAGGTGTTACGATGCAGCACGTTATAATGTTAATAGATAAAACTATAATCCCTCTACTACCCAATTGTATACATTTAAAACAATATCGAAAAGAACTATGATTTCATTTTCCCTACTATCAAAAAGAGAAAGTGTTAAAACACCCCGTTTTAAATAATGAAATAAGATGGAAACACATATTATCTTATCAAGTTAAATAGTTCAACCTTACACTAAAGCATTCAGACATATTTTAAGAATGGTTTAATTTCTTCTAAAAATTAATAACAGTGATTGCTTTTCAAAATGTCTGCGCGCATGTATATAAATTGCGGTTAATATATCAAAGTGAGCTCTTTTTGAAAAGAAAAAGTCACAATAAATGAAATCTTTGAAATATACTACAATGAGGCATATTCATCGGCAGAGAGATCTGGACAGAGCTGTTTCGTGCTTATTAGGACTCGTAAGAAGCCTCTTTAGGACTCTTTTTAGCAAAATGATTAATTTGTAAAGCTTTTTGAGCTATTTCATTGTTTTGATCGAAGAAATGTAGTTCTGTGAGATTCGGTATACTTATCTTATTTTAAGTTACTAATTATTATAATAATAACATAATTAGATATTATTATAATTATATAAATAATAATTAGATTAATATTCGGTATGTATATTTAATTATTAATAAAAAATTATATAAGTTAATAATTTTATTGTGCTTCATTGTTTTACTGGGTAACAAAACACAGCTCGGTTCTAATATATTTGTGGCTTCTTAAATGTTTCCATATAAATGTACAAATGCAAAAGATACATGATGATATATATATTTATATTTATCTTTTGTTGTTTTGTGGGTTGATAAATACATTTTATTGAAAAAATGTTTTGTAATTTACAATTATAATATATCTTAATTTGTTGGGATTATGAGATTGAATTTAATAATAAGTTACATACGAATATGGCCGTCGTTGTCCGAAAGAAAAGTTGGTGTTTTTGAATTTATGTTTTACAAAGTGTTTTGAATTAAGACTATTTGACTGATATTCTTTTAATCACAAATCTAACATTTTAGACATAAAATAAATAAATGACTTTATCAATGTTTAAAAGAGTAAGTTTATAACTACTGCATTATATTACGTTATAACAATAAAATAAAATAAGAACATCGT
This sequence comes from Coelogynopora nodosa, assembly GCA_034780555.1. Taxonomy (NCBI): domain Eukaryota; kingdom Metazoa; phylum Platyhelminthes; order Proseriata; family Coelogynoporidae; genus Coelogynopora; species Coelogynopora nodosa. The sequence goes on from JAUZND010003393.1 coordinate 3,092, forward strand.
CGAAATATCTTTTAAATATTAATTTATTATTATTTGCCAACATAACCTATAAGACAATGTTGTATAGAACAATTGTTCATCGTATATATTGGACAATTTAAGACAATTGTTCTATTCAACGAACGACAACAGAATGTTTAAAACAAATATTGTTTCATTACCTAAAAAAGAAAGTGGCTACTTTTTGCATTAGAGTATGCAACATATAATAATTATACATGTGATAATCAATATAATATTGTACTAAAATTTTACATTACATTTTTGCAGCTGCATGTTCAACAAAGAAGTACTTTAAAAAAATAGTTTTGAGTCGTAAATAATTAGGAAGTTAATGAAATTATGTAAATGATGTAAATGTGGAAGATTATTATTAGAGAAACATATTATAAATTAAAAAAAATAGAAAATAATAAATAAAATAAATAGAAAGCGATTATATAATAAAAAAATAACCGAAAAATTTAAGATTTAATAAAAAAAATTTAATTAAATAATAAATCAAGCAAATTTTTCTAATTAAGCTATCGATTCATATATATATATATATATAGGGATTGATTCACATAGATGAGGGGTCAATTTATATAGATAAGGGATCGAAATAAATCATAAAATAAAGAAACACCGAATGAACCCTCAATACAACCGGAAAGGAGAAATGATGTTTTATAAATAAGAAGTTAAAACTACATAATGACAAGAACGACATCTTTCATATAAATACTTCACGAATAAAATTTTGTTAGATATACAGATATTATTTATCAGGAAATAATGTTAAGAGAAAGTATACAAATAATAGCAGTCAATTATCGATTTATACTATAGTATAGAATCTTAAGTCTTACTATAGAGTCTCGAATTGAACTCGATATAACTAAAAAAACCAACAATCTATTTTCATAAATATAATTCTCTTAAAATGTAAGTTAACTATTACACTTATTATAAAAGGGTTCAAACGAGACCGTAAGCTTGAATTAAAATTTAGTTAAAATGTATGGTTTACAACTTATAAAGTTAAAATATTAAAGGTCTGTATGAGCCTTTGGGTAGCATACATTTATATAAATACATACATATTAGGTTTCCCCCACTTGTTTGTTACAATATAGTAAACAATATCATAACTTTAATTGTTTTGACTTTTCCAACCTACAGAATTGGAGGCGTCGGTTTTGAAAGTCGTCGGCAAATTCTAATTTATTTTCGATGCTATATATCTAATGGTACCTGAGATTTAAGGGAGCAACGTCAATCTTGTATTGATATGAATCAATACTCACTCGACCAAACAGTAATATCATGGACAGAAGTATTTAATCGCAAAAACGTTTTTGAGTAATGAAAACTGTTTGGAATAAATCGTTAAAAAAGTGTAATGATGGATTTGCAATTATTGTAGTCTACTGATATTTTTTTTCCAAAATTTTTGTTTGAAGTATATAAGTAGTTTATCACATGGCTTTTATTTCATATCGTTTTAAAAGAACAGCTAATTATGATACATAATAACAATATTTTATTACCAAATTTAACTGCTTTATAAATAAAACTAAAATGGAATATTCATCGGATAAAAAACAATACTACGTCTTTCGACTTCAAGTTACCAAACTGCATTACACTACTAACTAATTTATATTTTAGTACAGCAGTTTCGAACATATTAGTTCTCAGCAGCTAAGCACACCTAAATTAAATACAAAAAAGTTAGCAGTTGCAGTAGACCAATGGCATATATGAATACCAGAATAGATTTGCATATAACATGGACTGCATCTCAAAAGAAAAATTCTTAAGAGAGCACAGTTATCCACTTGTCCGAACTATTAAACATTCGTACGTTGAATATTTAATTTTCCTTTTATTACAATTATACTCCGGACAAGTGGGTCAGGGTGCTCTCCTAAGAATGTTTCTTTTGAGATGTAACATCTTATATGTCTTAAAATGTAAAAATTGGTACAAACAAATATAGCCCTTGTTTATAGTAAGTAGCAACATTTCATTCCAATAAAAAATAACACCCCAAAACAAATAACAAATTCAACTGTCATAATATTCCTTTTCATTTATTAGTTTAACAAATAATTCATTTATCATTTTTATATTCTATTTTTGGCGTAAAAAAACTTTCAATAGATTAAAAATATTTATACATATTTTTTGTAATTTTAAATATTCCTTAACTGCTACATTCACAAATGCTTCAATATATAAATATTCAAATATAATATAAATAGACAAGGTTGTAATCGACTATGTAAATATATACACGCACATATATATAATATAGAGCACAAGATTACTGTTTCAGTTAGGGCGTTTCTTTCGTTCCATAATGTAACAGGTTTTAATTAATATTTACCTTATTCACAATATTTACACTGATATTTTGATATCACTGACGGCTTACAAACACTCTGTAAAGATTTGCGCTTCAATAACTACAGTATACGCTTGATTTCATATGAAAGCTAAATCTAAAATCTCCTATTTATATATATATATTATGCTACTAAAAAATTAAACATTATTTTTTTCGTAATTTAAACTATTTTTTATAATATTTCTTCCACTGTTATTATACGCTTGAATAATCATAAATAATCATGAATAATAATTAGTAATCTTGAGTTATTGCTTGGTCATTGCTTGGTAATTGTTTGGTAATACTTTTTGAATATTAATAAAAATTGTAAATTAAGTTATCATGATATGATTTACTACAGTTAAATGCAGTGGTGGATATTTATATACTGTACATATATTTATTTTCAAAAAAATATATATTTTTTAAATCATATATACAATGTATTATGTAGGTCGGTAAGTAAACATTTATCGCGGCATATCTTTGATATAGAATCATATAAAGTATTCTTTCTCTAAATTTAGATTATTATAATACCGTCTTATGGTACACTAAATCCTCAATTCTTCGTTTTAAAAAGGTATTTATTTATAGAATGCTTGCGCTCGCATGATTAAATGGCTTCCTAAAAATTCAGCCCCAACATCTCCGAAGTTCTCTATAAGCTTCACTGGCCCCAATCCCAAACAGTATCATCTTCAAACATTGTTGTATACAGTATCTGATTCACAAATGCATTGATAGCAAAGCCCCTGAATACCTATCTAACCTACCCCGACCAATCCATCACGCTGGTCTGATCTGATCTTGCTGCACCGTCCATGTTCTGGCAAAAAGAAGTAGCAAACTGCCTTATAACAATAAATCCGAAAGTGATTCCCGAGAATTAATTTTTTTAATGGAGTTTATTTTCTTTCTTCCTCCCTTACATGTTCTTATACGTTATTTGTCTTCCTTAATTTTACTGCATTTCTAACTTTGAATGTTTTTTATAAGCTATTGTAATTAAATCCCATAAAATAATAATTATATAGTCGTGCGTGAGAATATTATTTACTTCTAACAAATGTTAGAAAAAAGAAGGTACATAATAATGTTATATACTATATCTTTGAAACGGAACGTATAATAATAATAATAATAATAATAATAATAATAACATTATTAATTCAATTTTTCAATATATTAAAAAAAAAGTTAAATGACTACAGCAAATTTGATTCTTGCGAGCATGGCTAGGAATGTATACCTGCCACAAAGGCAAGTGTTGTCGCGCGCGTGTGATAAAAAGACGACGAAGATATTGCTAGATAGTGTTTTCGCAAAAAGGATACACGAGAATAACGCGTCCATTTGTTGGAACTTGAGGAGGAGGAGACAGCTAATGATGTGAGCGACTCGATTCTTAATTTGGTATTGAGGCATATTGTAAAATACAACATATGCGTAGAATAAAATGGGATTTGTATAATGCAGCTTTTTATTGGTAAAGAAATGTTTTTCAGTTTTAGTATAGTCTATTTGTTCATTTTAGGACCAATAAGTTTGGTCAATTTCACAGTTTTCAACAAAAAACCCATCGGAGCAAAAAATAGATGTACTGATTCAATAGAAGTTAAATAAATATCTTGAAGTTAAGAATTTGCTTATAGCAAAGTTCATCACCATTTTTATTCTCATATGCGAAGTGCAAGAAATGATACCATTAAATTGGAAGATGATCGTGGAAGAAGAGGATACCCTGTCTTTGATTTAAATTAGATCATCAGGCAGTATATTTGATGAGAACGGAACCTTCAGATATATAGTATGGAGGTCGTTGACAATCTGTCAAATAAAATAGGACACAGAAAGTTGCCCCTTTTCGATATAGTCCATAAGTCACATAAGGTTTTGGGAGACATAGAAGAGGCTGCGATTAGAAATGACGCAAGTAACAGCATAACAGCGAGATGTTTGGAACATTGTTTAAAAAGACACAGCGAAGAATACTGTCATCTCCAGGTACCGATCGCTTAATTTGCAAAGGGGTGATTCAATTTTCAAGACAGAAAGAAAAAGGTCCTCAATTGGAAGGGTAGGAAAGCTGAGTGAGATGTCGAAGATATCCAAAAATACATTATGTGGGATAAGAATTTATAATTATTGGTTTTAGAGTCCGAATTAAGTTGAAGCGTAATTTGGCGAATAATTTTACATCATCTTTTGTAAGAAAAATTATTCTCTAGACATGCTAGAAGTTAATTCATACATATAATAATACAATGAATGACATAAGTTTTCATTTTACAGCAAATTAATTAATTAATAAAGTAAACTTTTTAGAAATAATTAAAAAACAACGATAATAACAAAAGTAACTATACCATAGAGATATAATAGTTGTATTATAATAAGACAATTATATATCTATACGTATGAACTATACATTCTATTACCGGTAAATTATTCCTTGAGTAATTTTTTTACTATACATTTTTTTATAAATAAAATATATGGATACAGTTTATATGTGTTCATTATTATAATTTATAAATATGTGTTGTAAATGGGTACATTCAATAAATTATAAATAATTAGAAGCCGTAAAATGAAAAAGGGGTTTGTTTCTAGAATAAACACAGTATTTCAATAAATTTTGAATAATACGATTAAAATTTAAAATAATAATTATTTTACAAATAATTGCATTCAATTTCAATTCACATATTTATTAATTATCTCGTAAAAAACATTAATAATATCACAGAAAATTAAATTTAAGATAACCGCACAAATATTTACAATCAAACATAAAATAACTTTGTTTAAATCTCCCCCCCTTCCTATGTATCAGTTCTCCAATTCTTCATCCTCCAAGAAATAATACAGTGAGGGACTTTCTATTGGTTCTCGTTTTAAGGTAGATCCAATTTTTTGTGTAAAAATCAAATTTATCCATGTTTCATTAGATTAAAATATTTTTAAAATATTGATCAAACCGCCTAAGTCTCATATTACTGTATGTGAAATGGCTGTTATAAATATTTCATTACTTTTTTCAAAAAGCCTACGGACAGTTTTATATATTAGAGCTTTTGCGACTTCGCAGATATTTAAATTCTGTTTCTGTGCCACGATTTGTGTAACTATATATATTCTAATATTTCTAAATATTTTAGTGTGATCTGGTTGTATACGATGAAGTTTTCGCAGACGGAGCATACATAATATATAAATATGTGTGTTTTATTGATCGACTTTTATGTTTATATTTGTTCAATTTATTTTGGATGCGGATGGCGTGCTAACGTTAAATAGTATAAGCAATCTAATTGTTTGATCAGCTTTCGCGTGTATTTAATAGGAAAAAGTGGAAATGATTATAAGAAAACTTTTAGAACTACAACACATTTTGTGAAGTGTGTCTGTAGGATATCTTTATGGAAGACATTTCAGAGAATTCATTATATATCTATATATAAATGTTTAAGGGAAAACATTTTAAATTGTTTGAGAAAAGGATAGTGTTTTCAGAATTATAATCTTAAATATAATTTTAAATATTTGATTTAAATATCTCACAATTATCTAGAATGCAAAAATTAAACCATAACGAAATGACTGAAGACATTTTTTATTTTGTTTGTAACCTGTTTGTAGCCTGTGTGTTGCCTGTTTGTAGCATGTTTGTAGCCTGTTTGTAGCCTGTTTGTAGCCTGTTTGTAGCCTGTTTGTAGCCTGTTTGTAGCTTGTTTGTAGCATGTTTGTAGCCTGTTTGTTGCCTGTTTGTTGCCTGTTTGTAGCCTGTTTGTAGCCTGTTTGTATCCTGTTTGTAGCCTGTTTGTAGCCTGTTTGTAGCCTGTTTATAGCCTCTTTGTAGCCTGTTTGTAGCCTGCTTGTTGCCTGTTTGTAGCCTGTTTGTAGCCTGTGTGTTGCCTGTTTATAGCCTCTTTGTAGCCTGTTTGTAGCCTGCTTGTTGCCTGTTTGTAGCCTTTGTGTTGCCTGTTTATAGCCTCTTTGTAGCCTGTTTGTAGCCTGTTTATAGCCTCTTTGTAGCCTGTTTCTATCCTGTTTGTAGCCTGTCTGTAGCCTGTTTGTTGCCTGTTTAACAAAATAGTATTGGACTGATGCACTAACCAGCATTAAGTATGATAACCATAAATATATGTTTTTTGTTTTTGTTTTGGTGTCAAATTATACAGAAGTAAGCTTAACAAAATTATGCTCAAATAAACAATGCAAATTGCGGCTAGAATTATGTAAAACTTGTAATCAAAGCTAATATAACCAAAGTCTTGAAAGTCATTTGGGTGTTACACTGTAGTATCGTTTGTTTCCGTATATCGCCTCATGCCAATTATGTAAATGTTCTGTTTAAAACCGTAAATCGAGAAACCGGAAGCATTAAGCTGACGTAAATTATTTAATACGGAATTGTCGTTTGAACCGTGAGAGTGTATTGTGGTCAGTTTAGGGAGAAGTTGGGATACTCAATTCGACCAACTTGAGCAGAATTTTTGAAGTTTTAATAAAACTTACATAATAAAAATGCGCGCCGCCAAATTTTCGTTGTTCGTAAATTTATTCCAATAAAGTTTTTTATAAATAATATACAACAATTATTTATAAAACGAGCCATACTGCGCTTTATCTATTAATAACAAAAATAAGTCCACTAGGAAAATACAGTTTCAAGATCATAAATTCTACTCATATAACATTACTGTACTAATGCATATCATATTGTTATGTATGAAATATCAATTTACGCAAAAAGAAAAACAGTTGAAGACTACATACGCTTTACCAGTGACTAAAAATGTACACTCAAATTACTTCAAGAACATCCTTTAAATTATAGGTCCTATACCATTCCTTTATTACGATATATATCACTCAGTTATTACGTCATATATCATTCAGTTAATATGACATCATATATCCTTCAGTTATGAAGTAATATTTAATTCAGTTATGACGTCATATATTATCAAGTTATTACGTCATGTATCATTCGGTTATGACGTATTATATAATTAAGTTATGACATCATAATATATCATTTATAGTTTTGACGTCACCGGGTGAGATTTTAGTTATCATAGAGCCTCTCCAGACATAGAGTGAATTTTCATTTAGTAAGCTGTACTTTTTTAATGTTTTTTTATCAAAGATGTCCGCAATTAAACATGATCTAAGAACAATGTAATCTCATGGAATACACGCTATGTAGCACAGGACGTACTCATACGCTTGCACAAAGGGTGGGGAAGGGATTCGTTCTCAACGTGGGTGCACTCCTGCAATGGAATACGATTTACAGTTAATTCGATTAACGGAAGAATATGAATGAATATTAACATATGACAAACAAACACGGAATAATAGTAGCATTTTGGCTGCTGTTAAAATTAGCATCAGTTCACAATATTCTGACATTGTTTTCGATTACCCACGCATTTATCAAATGAACGTGTTAGTTTTAATTAAATATTGAAAATTACTGATGTAGACTGTACGCATAGTGTCCATATAATTTAGGAATTCTAAAATATAAAGTATAATTTATGTTAAAATGACTAAATTTATTAAAATGAACAGAATGTCTGTTTTAAATAAACTTTAGAACTTCATTTAATACCGAGTTAATAATGATATGTAAGCAAATTATACTATTCATTTATAATGAATTTATTAATAATATATAGTGTATATAGAATACGTGCTATTGTACATTTAGACTGCTAAATAAAAGTTAAATATATATTTACGAATTTCAATTTTTTATTCACTTTAAATGGAATACATTTCACACATTTCCACTAAAAATAATTTTATTAATTTTAATTTTTTAATAATTTTTAAATAATTTTCTGCAGCCTCGGTAAGTTTAAATTCAGTGAACAACAACAAAACGGAAAAGACGTACGAAATGTATTTCATTTAGTAAATAAGTAAATGTAATTACCTAGCAAATAAATTTATTGATTTATTTGTAAATATGAAAAAAACAATTATTTCTTCATATCTCTTTCTAAATTTTAATATTTATCATTTCGAATTAATAACTTTACCAATATCGATTAATGTACCAACATATTGATTATGTATCGATTAACATTTGTTGAATATATTCAATGTAGTTTAATCTAATTATTTGTACATAAATATCCCTCAATATCTGTAGCCATTTTATTTTCAGATCAGATATGGAGGTCGCGGGTTTAATTCAACCTATATATTCATGAGAGTGCGTTAACTACAATTTTCACAAAAACATGTAATCTGCATTACGTTATTTAAAAGTGTGTCCTTCTTTTTAAAATTTCAATATAATGATTTTTCATACTGTTTAAAGCTACTTTTAAGTAAAATACAAAAGTGTTAATTATTACTAAGTATAAATAGAAATTGAGTTGTATTTTAATAATAACAATATTTTAAATGAAACTATCAGAAGCAACAATATTGTATATTTTTTCAATTCAAATATAGGTATTTCAGTGGTGAGATATTCTCACATATCTCCGTTACTACATTTTTTTCAGTTAATAACTTAACAGTTATTGTGCCTATAATAGTAATAGTAATGGTAATAGTATATGGTAATAGTAATGGTAATATTAATGGTAATAGTAATGGTAATAATAATGGTAATAGTAATGTTAATAGTAATGGTAATGGTAATAATAATGGTAATAGTAATAGTAATGGTAATGGTAATAATAATGGTAATAGTAATGTAAATAGTAATGGTAATAGTAATGGTAATAGTAATGGTAATGGTAATAGTAATGGTAATGGTAGTAGTAATAGTAATGGTAATGGTAATGGTAATAG
>JAUZND010003394.1:0-12293 GCA_034780555.1 Coelogynopora nodosa
TTGACAATGGAAATATGTGAACAATTTGGATGAAATGTTTGAATGCCACAAAATAAAAAATTGGAAATGGAATGTTGTTTAGAATTAAAATGGAGAGTAATTGGTGAAGGAATGTTGTTTAAAATTTGATAAATATGAAAACAAATTGGATCACGAAGGGAAGAATCGGTAAAATTTATATAAATAGGTCCACAAAGAGAACATTTAATCAGATAAATTAAATATTTAATTTAAATGTATTAAATTAATTAAATTATTGTATTCATATTAAATGTAGCAGGTACTGTAGCAGGTACTGTAGCAGGTACCGTAGCAGGGACTGTACACCAAAACTAAATCGAAATGAACTATATGAAAGTAGTGTACCCACCGGTCCAATGATCGCTCCATGACCCCCGCAGTCTGCAGTCTAGACCCCACCAGCACCGCTAACCGAGGTAAAGCCAGCATCAATTGGGTGTCGCACTCGGCGATGTCCTGGAAGCTAAGTAGACCCAGTCGTTGGGCCCACAATACCGTTTCTGAGAAGAGAACTGCCGTTTCCTTCAGAGTAGGGGTTGACAGATATACACTCACTCACTGTATAGACCAACAATACTGTAGAAATCATATAGATATTCAGCTGTGAGTTTTACAAATAGTTATGCCATTCGGTATTTTATCTTTGTTGTACAAATTATACACAAATGATTAGTATATATATAGTATGTTAATTGTTTGAAATAATTAATTAGTTGTATATTAAACATTTTTGCTATTTTTTTAACCAAATTTGTTGTATGATATTATATATAACATAATACATAAAATAAATAGCATTTGATAAATGTAGGTTAATTTAATTTATTATAGAATATGTTGATAAATTATCTAATTATCCATACAAAACATTTCAGTTGGAATAATGCAGATTCATATTATAAACTATATAAGAATATTTAAGATATTTAACAAAATTGCAAAATATCTTTCACATCAATAACATATGATATGAAAATGAGCAGTTTGTGATATTTATTTAATCAATTGTACTGTACATTAAAAAAAATTTGTATGATTGTATTGTATCATACTTTATATAAGTGTATGATTGATATTGTCTACATACACTTATTGTAAGGGTTTCATCTAAAATCGAAAGATTAAAAAGTTTAAATAATTCAGATAATAACGAACACATCGACATAAAGAACAAAAACTCTCACCTGCAAATCTTGAGCCTCCTGAGGAGAACGCATTTTGCGCACCACAACCGTCATGTACTCCCACTCAAACTCGGCTTGCAGCTCATCCAGCTGAGCTAGCATTTCGATAAGACCGCAGCTGTAGTAGTAGGCGGAGGGGTATCGTTGGGGCGACCCCTTCTCGGTGACCGTGGGCTCGACCCCTCCCCCTCCAGTAGCATGACTTCCACCAGAAGAGTTGCCCGAAGAGCCAGTCCTGAGCATGAGAGCACAGCGGATAGACACTTTATCTAGCTTGATTGTGGGCTTTGGAAAACATCAATTATTATGTAATCGATTTCACCAGTGATATTTTCTTGAAATTTTACAATAAGATATAACAATTGATGTCTACTTTTTGATCTCATAAACATAAAAATATATATTGAACGCTTGTTTCTTCATCGTGCATTTGTAACATTAAATAATAAACATACTTATACGAAATCAATAAACAAACTTAGTTTTCAGTTTGGAAGTCTGTTGAAATTCAATGGAATCAATTTTCCATTTTATGTGATCAAGAATACAATAAAATAAATAGAAAGCAGTAATATGCTGACGTAATAATGACAAATAGATTTTTAGAAACTTTAAACATTATTTTCCAAATGCAGTAAAAAATAGTAGATTAACTATGTTTTCTCAACACAAGTGAGTTCAGTTATAATATAATATATATATATTATATTATAAGTTGTGCGCATACACCAACTATTTATCAACCATTTAGTAAATAATGTGATTTATTCCGATACTTTTTATGTGTACACGCATTCAATAAACACTACAATAATACGTAATTCAATATTATGAAATGTATTAAACCTACCTGTACTACAATATGATACTGAACTTATAAAACTTAATTGGCGCCAACGCTCCATATATAAATTACAGTTTAATTCTTTCGAATAGACTAAACTATAATCAAAAAGAATGTTAAAGTAAACTTCCTCGTGTTATTTTTTCGAATAAAAGTAATAGTTAAATTAAGTTTTAGACGTTAAAATTATTTAGATTTAATTTATTTATAAAAACAATTTCTGTGAAGCGTTTGTCTTATATATAATTATTTGTTTTGCCATTCGATACTTCAATAACGCGAACATGTTTGACAATATCACAGCTTACGAGGTTTTAATAATAGACGGATTTTCTAATCTAATTAAATAATATGGCAGAATCAATATGTATGGAACTAATACTACGGAGTGATTCAAAACGTATAATGTTATTAACATAAACAAATAATGAAAGCGAAAGAAAAGGAAGACCATCCCCTACCGCCCCTCTTCTTCCCCACAAGGTTCCCTAATCCCCTCGGCGGATTCAGCTCCCCCCACGGCAGTAACATCCCAATGTGACAACTTCCAACTGCAGTCCCGCGCCTTGACACGGAGTTGGGCACAGTCGGAGCTGAGGAACTCTTGGGCCAAGACAGTCCGAACCTGCGCCAATAGATCGAGAGTAGTTGTGGCGAGTGGGCGTAGCGTCTCAGACAAACTCTCCCTGGACAATAGGTAACAGAAGTGTCGGGAAGTAAGTGTTTGAGTTTACAACAGAAATATGCATACGGGTGGGTTGTTCAATTCATGTGTTTAATAGTTTACTAAATAAAACCTATGCAAGGGTTATCAGTTTTAAATGAGTTGAAAATTACGCACATTCTTGAATAGGTTCGATATGTTGGAATATTAGACCGCAACTTCCGTCGCCTTATGCTTCTATTGGTAAATGGGTTGATGTATATAACAATGTAATCACATTATAATGGAAATAAAGATAACTCACCAATATTCGTTCAATATATTAATTTTCGCAAAATAATGAATTTAAATTAATCAATTAAATCCATATCATTGCACTGTAAAATTCAGGGAAAACGAATGTGACACAATAGGTCACATTGTTGCATTCAAAATGGATTTTTTATTACATTATTCGTTAAATGGAACTTGTTAACTTATGATTATTCAACGTCAACTTCATTAAAGGACAGTGCTCAGTCTCTCTGTTCTTTGTACTGGCTCTGCGCTTAGTGCTGATTTATTATTACACTAAATTATATTTTGCCAAGTTAAACAAACTATTTCGTAGAATCATATATTTTTACATATTAGTTTTGCCTTGATGGTTGTATATATTTGATAGTCACCAGAACTAATTAATCACATATCTAATTAAGTGCTACATAACTACATATCTCTATTTATAGTATAAATATTATACTACAGGATAACTGGTTATTATTGAGTAGAACTATTTTAAATAGCATTTTTAAGTGATAACAAAAGTACAATAATAGTATGTAAAATGTTTGTGTGGTATTGTGCAAAAACACATGGAAAGTTATACTAGCATGTGAATTAGACAATTGTGTTCGTTTATTAGAAATGTGTGCGCAATTTAATAAACGGAATAGTATCGAACATTTATGTACAACAGATGTATTTGTGAAAATTAAAAAATAAAGAAACAATGAAAATGTTGATTGTATTTTATAAAATAATTATATTTAACTGAGTGTACCCAATTATATTAGTTTATTATATTCATTTGTTCATTATATTTGATCTACTAATTTATGCATCACAAAGATCCAAATCTATGTATTGGATTTTTATTATTCTAAAACACATTTTTCAAATAATCCCGCAGGAAAAAAACGTATTAATATTTGTTTAACTTGGTTCAATCAATATTGTAATATATTTAACTATTGCAAGTTTAACAATATTTAACTATTGTTTATGTTACATTTAGCAAATATAGTTCAATTTAAATATAATTAAAAAGCGGTGATAATGAGAAAAATTTAATAAATAGTTTAAATAAAAAAAGGTTGCTTTTGCTTGTAATATCAATGCATTTTCTGCATATTATTTTTTTATTGTCAGAACATATTACACGTGTACATATCAATGTGTGATATTAATAAGAGTGTTCAAACGACACGTAATATGCTCGTTGATACACTATATCATATACACTACAGTATACAATAGATAGAAGTAGGTATTTGTTTCTTGTGGAAGTTGTGACCAATTAACACGTAGCGTTTCTGATTGATAAGAATATATTGCCTACGATGAAACGATGAAAATATAGGTGAGGTTGTAAGGAGATGAGCCAGAGGTACGTGCACTTTTTTTCTCACACGTTATTCAACGATTGCAACAAATAACAGTATGTTAGTTTTTTAACAATAAATAGTATTTTATTCAATAATTCAAATAATTGTTCAATAAATAGAATTATTTGTACCAATTCACTGATTTAAATATTCTCTCACATTGAAAAAACTCGACCATTATATCTCGGTAACTGGGCAACCTACAACAAAACGGTTTACTCCATTCGAAAGCTTACGAATACTTACATTAACAGAATTTTAAAATACTAATTTCTTCAAAAGTTATTTGAAAAAATAAGTTTTTTATTTATACATCTGTACGACAAATGTGTGCGACAAGTATATCTCAGTAAGTAGACCACCTGCAATAAAATTAAAATTATATCGATGTAAGTAGCGGTCAGTTTTCGTTGAGCTTTCGAATGGTGTAAACCGTTTTGTTGTAGGTTTAACGAGATATAATTGTCACACACATTTTTTAAAACAACTTATAAACAAAAATATATTTGAAAATTCTGTTAATGTAGGTTCTACTTGTCAATGTTCTACTCGTGAAAAACCAAATACTATTTTTATATATTTATCACATATTGGTACACCTTAAATATAGATTTAACTATAGGAAAAATATGTGGCTTTATTAGCTTCAAAATTTATTATTTGTTTATTGGCTTTATATTGGCTATATATATTTATTTATTGGCTTCAAAATTTACTAATATGCACTACTTAAAATAATATTACACAGAAAATGATGTATGTATAATTTATAAATTATTCAAAATATCATCAAACATGCACTTTTGTCATTTACATACACCCAAGTTTTGAGCCCCCATTTACCTCATTTTTGTTCATTCTATAATCTTCTATGCGCACCCATTTAACTTTTTCTATTTCATCTAATCTGAATGAGGAATGGGATTTCAGAGCACCATGACTCAGTCAATTTAGCCTAAATACGCCATTGCAATTCCTATTCCATAAAACAAAATACCTTATTTGTTTTAATCTTTAAAATTCCCTTTTTTATAGTGAAATCACGTGTGTAATGATCCATATTAAATTTCAATGCAATAGGAAAGTCTACTTAGGCCTAAAAATGATATAACATTTTGAGACACGGGCCCATTTTTCTTTAGATACAAAAAGTAAATTGATAGAGTCGTAATATTGCAACAGTTGCTATATAAATATTTTAGTTCGATTCTAAAACAGACGAACGTATTATTTAAATGGTTAGATAAAAAGGGCAACATATGCCACACAAGTTTTTTTATATTTATGTAATAACAAATTTTATAATACTTCGTAGTTCAGCCGCCTGTAGTAACGCGACACAATTTCCTTGTATAATGGTCTATTTTTTAAAAATACCTTTAAAACTATAGTGTGGACAAATTTGATACTTACTATACGGGGTGACTTGTAGTGTTAATATTTTTCATATATAATTGTCAAAATTATTACATGGTTGCATGGATATTAGTGATTCATTCATTAGCTGAGAAACATCGTATAAAACAGTTGAATTGGACTTCTCTATAATGCTATCATATGCAATTTTATTAATAGTCATAATATTAAATGCAACAACAGTGGTGAACCAATGTGGTGAACAGGTTCCACAAGTTAAGAACCTCCCACCTGTGCATGATAACCTGGCCACTGGCCAATACTTCAATGGCCTGCCAGAGCTGAGAGTCCAGATTCTCAGTCCGAATCTCGTCTGTGTACTTCAATCGAAAGTGACGCGGTGTGCGCATGCGCAGTGGAATTGCATCGTCCATCACGCGCCGAAGAATGTCAAACATCTTGCGTCGAAGCAATCGGACCTGTACGTGTGAAAATGTATTAGGTTTTTGACTTTATGAATAGGCCGATCTAAAATATTGTATATAAACAATCTTCCTCTAATTTAGGATGTATACCACATTTTACCTAAACTTATTGGTAATAATATTACTTAGAATATAATTGAAATAGAAACATTGACGTGGCGTGGAGAGGTGAAGTGAGTTCTATTGTTAAACAAATATATCGCACAAATATACTCTATTGTACACTGTAGCCTAATCTCAATTATATAAATAATGTGTGTTCGTTGAATACTTATGAATAACTTAGCTCTGTGTCTTATTATGCGATAAAAGCATTAATTTTAAAGAATAATAAATAATGAGATATCATATTGATATACGTTTGCAGTATTTACATCAGTGCGTAACCTAAAAGTGTCCTTATCAGCCTCATCATATTCTGATATTTTGAGCACCAACTTTTCCAGATCTCGGTTTGCCCGATAAAAGCGCTCAAGAACAGAGCAATCGTTTCGTTTGGATCGATGGTGATTATGCGCCATTAAGGCGGGGATAGGTCTCTGAAATGAGATAACATAAAACTAGGTTTCCACATCTCTAAGTTTTATATATAAAGAAATATTAAGTAAATATATTATTGTAAAACAGGAAGTCAAGTATACAACCAATTATTGTAAATGAGTTAAAGTTGTCGATAGAACCAAGTTAATATTTAACCTAATTATTAGATATAAATGAAATTATTTATTTATTTATCAATTCATCGGTTTCCGCCACTTAAGTTCTGGATATTATGGTTGACTGCTATACTCAAAGACAAGTTTCATGCTGCGACATTTTCCTTGTAATGAGTTGAAATCCGGTCAACTTGTGAAATATTTGAGTCAACTATTTACGTGACATTGCCATTCGCAATTCTGCAATTATCACTGATAATTGTCGTCTTATGCAAGCGATGATCTGTTCTTTTATAATGCAACTTTATGGCACTACATGCTTAATTCACCAATATCCCTTGATACATGGTACAATCAACATGAAGATTGATCCAGTTCATTTAATCAAGTCAATTAAAAACAATTTGATCAATATGATAGTATACTCTTTAATAAACTAACTTTCACCAAGAAATAAATCAATTTTAATGATCTCCTTAAAATATACGATTGTGAATGTTCCCCTCTGCTAAGGATTGCCAATAGTACAGTCTGACTACCAAACTGGTTTCTCCAAATAATTTTGAAAAATAAAAGGCTATATTATCGGGTAACTTGATAATATTTTAGTTTCACTTTTCATTCTGATACTCTATATACCTATTAGCAGATTATATATTATTATATTACAAAAACATTATATTAATTGTTAACTAATATTCTTTTAATTATAACATTACAGTTACTTTTGTTATAAAATAAAATGTTAGATTAATCAAAATACTGGAGATATTTAATTATCCTTATAATAAAGTTAACCACTTTTTGTTTACAGTGGAGTAATACATAACCGTATGTTTGAAATATGTTAACCATGATGTTATTTTTAAAATGTATGCCCCGTAACATTTTGTAGATCTAATATTTTATTTCATATTATAGTAACCTTACAAAATTGGTTGGATAGTCTCTTAAAGACCTTTATACATAACATAAAAAATATTTAAAATACACAATCATGTCAATTCAATTGTGCACTATTTTACTGCCTAATAATTTATTAATCAACAATAAAATCAATAGGTTTTTTGACTATTTTTTTTACAAATATACAATTCTAAAAAATAAACACATGTGCATCTGTATAAGTGGCAAATTTTTTAAAGGGTAGTTTTCAATAAATTCCTAAATGTAAAATTCATTTATTTTAGACAATTATACGGGGGCGTATGTTAAATCAATGCCTAAATATATAAAAACGCATAAGTGATTTGTAAAAAGCCTGAATACCAAAAAAAAAATAGGTACGCCCAAATTTTTTTCTAAAATGCTTTAAAAAAATATTATTGAAACATGACTATTTTACATATAAAACTATAGAAAATTCTTATCTGGTATCTTATATATTGTGTAAAATAAGTTTAGATAGTAACCACATTTTAAAGTATAATCATTTTGACAGACCGAATAAACCATAGAAAATATATACAAAAATGCATAATATAAATAAATATTTAAAAAATAATCACTAAAGTTTATAGAACAAGTAATCAAATAATATATAAATCACATTATTTTCTCTGAGGAAGATCTATCAGCTAAATTTGTAGACAATGATTTGTTATATGATTTAGTCTGATAATCAAGTAGGTATAATTAAAAACTCCATTAACTAACAATGAATATACCATAATTAACACTATAGTGAAATGTACCTTTCCCATTTATTAATTTTTTTCAGTGAAAATAGGATAAATAGACAATATAAAATAATTTTTAATAAATATTATTTTTTTGTTATACTAATATTTATATATATAAATTATTATTTATTTATTATTATAAATATTAAACTTCAATTTTAAGAAGGCACTCACAAATTATTTATTTATGATATAGATAAACGTAATCATATTTATTGTAAGGTTTTTTAAAATAGATGTTATACTACTATTAACTAAATTAATTTGAATAATATTGGTATATAAAAATACGTTATTGATAATATCATGAGAATATAATGTTAAAGATCATTCTTTAAAGTAATAGTTATGTTTTATATTCATTGAGTTATCTCTAAAAGTCACAGGTATAGCATTTAATTAAGTATTATATAAAAACAAATTAGGTTTTTAAATATTTTAAAAATTATTATCTAAATATATAATTTAATAATAATAATAATAATAAAAGAGTTTAAATATAAATATGTATAATAATAAATAGTCATTATTACATAGTAATAATATTATTATATATCAATTGTTTGACAAAAAGGTATTTATTTATAGTTACTAATACTTTTTTGTTGACTATTTAACCATATTCATTGAAAAATTGTGAAGGTGTGTTTCTGTAACAGTATCCAATTATTCTAATGACTAATATACTGATACAAATTATATAATTGAGGCCTCAAACAAAATGAATTATATGTATATAAATAGAATCAATAAAAGACTAAATGCATATATTTATGACATATGTATAAACATATGTTGTGTTTGTTTATATATAAATTATCTTTAAGAAGTCAACCAATAGTTATAGACACTAGCACTAGTTAGTAGATAGTATAACATACTTATTTTAAAGATTGTTGCTAAATACTGTAAGTATATGTACAATATTTTTTTAAGAATAAATCAAAGCTATATCCAAAATTTTCAAACAATTTCTAAACTTCTGAATAATGTTGTAATGTCTAACTAATACAGAACTAATCCTCTTGGGTGATTTCAATGCTCTTAACCATGAATATCTGTCAACTACATTTAGTCTCTCTCAACTTCCCCACCAGAAAGTCAGCTTATCTTAACCTTGTTTTTACTAATATGCTTCCTAACCATTGGTCCACGACAAAACTAAGCCTTCTCAATAATGGTGATCATGTTCATATGGGACTAACCTGTGAGCAGAATATGAAACCGAAACCCACTCCTTAGCCCTACAGGGAGAAAAACAATACCACTGCCTTAAATTCTCTATCAAAACCTATTTGGTCTAACATTATCGAAGAACAAGATGTCAACAAGAAAATCAACCTCTTCAATCACAAATTACCAACCACACCATCTTTGAAAGCACTTGCCCTGTCTCTTCCAAAACAGCTCAAAATCACCTGCTTTGGATTGACAATACTATTCTGAAATGGAGATGTGCCCAAACCAGGGCCCATATGCATGCAGGGTTAGATTTGTAGAAGTCTAGAAAATATGTGGACCTCTACAAATCTAAATCTAGAACTGTTTCAATCGGTATGCAGGCAAACGTATAGACTGCCATCTTTAGATTTGTAGAAGCCTATGATTAGATCAGAAATCTTGCTGCTGATAGGCAGACAAATTAGATTTGCTATATTCGACTAGTAAATTATTTCAATGGTAATGATAAGAGTTTAGAATTAAATGTTTGGTATGCACGCAATATTTAGGTGCAGTGAACCAATTAGATTTGTATGAAAATATTTATTGTGCTTAGGGCAGTCTAACTTTTGTATTGAACTCCTTTATTTTATGTGATAATGGCTGAATCTTTTAATTTGGATGACTTAAAAAAGGGGAACATATAAATAATTATTATATCCTCTTAATGGTTCATTATCTTATTAAGATGTTTACAAAAAATATCAACTCTACCAGCAGTAATTTGTCAGGATTGAGGGTTGCCTAAATTGGTCTAAAATACAAATATGTGTCACTCTGCCATATTTAGCAACAAATGAGTTTCAAAATACAATCAGCAATACTTTGAACATACTTTGAAGGTGTCACATTCAGTTCATAATGTAGTTGATACATTATCTGCACATATTTAAGTTGAATTGTACATTTTTCAAATACGCCTGATGATTTCCAAGCAATTAATATTAATTTTTATGCTATATGACAAATAAAATTGTCCGAATGTGAGCAGTTATAATTCTAGATTTTTTACTACTAACTCGAAATGGAAATCAACTTTTGTCAACACTAGGCCAAGAATGAACCAAACTTAAGAAACTGGTGGAACAATAAGCGCCCTGTCCAGGCACTATCCAAACTTTCTATTCTAGAAGGCTCTTTGCTCAGACACAGTGATACTGTGAAAACATTTCTACTTAGTTACTAATATTTCTTCAATACCTGAACCTGAGTCTCATATTCTGCATGAAACTGCTATCTTGCCACCTACAAGAGAATAAATTCTTATTCATCTCACCAACCTTAGAGCGAAAAATGCAACTGGCCATTCAGGTATCCTATTATGGATTTTCAAATATGGGAAAGACTTTATCCTGAAGCCTATCAAGAATATCATTGACAATATTTTCTGCACTCTGAAGTTTCCTGTGGTCTACAAAACCATCACCAAGAACACCAGCTGATTTTCATCCTACCTCTCTCCTCAACATAATTTTCAAAATCTGACCAAGACACCAGACCTGTGAAACAAATAATCTCCCATATTTCTAAGATAATAAATCCTTTACAAATCCCCAAGTCCACCCTTCTCAGCACCCAATCAATCTCCTTTCTCAAGTACCCAGTCAAATCAACCTTTCACAAGACCCAGTCAATCACCTTTTCCAAGTACCTGGTCAAATCAGCCTTCACAGCACCTGGTCAAATCACCCTTCCTAAAGAACCCAGTTGATCTACTTCCCCAGCATTCTGAGTGTACTTCTGATCAAACTTAATGAGATAAACTTCCCAAATGAAAATTTTAGAATTAGGATGTTGTCTCATGTATATTAAGTTAAAAGGTTTTTATATTATGTAAAACTTATTTCTAATATTCTATTGTTTAAGTATCATGTGTTTAAATATTAATTGACTTATATTTTGATATACAATATATATATATATATAATACCTGAGAAAGTCAACAATGTTTTCTTATACTTTTTTTTTATGGGAAATTCTAATCATAAGTCTGAGTGAACTACACATATTCGTAGTAGTATCCATAAATATTTCAAAATTGTAATATATATGTGGGGAAGGACATTATTATAAACACACAATATTGTATAAAGATAATATATCAAATATTATAAGACATGATATTTTAAAATTACACATTCTATATTATAAACATAGTCATAGTTTTGCTCGTAAGTCGACATGGATATTTACTCAAGAGCAGAAACATGCTGGTAATGCAGACTGTTTCCAAACATACAATAAGTAGCTCCCATTTACTTAAGACAAAACACTGGACAACTCCAGATTGCAAGTCAACAGTCCACATCACTTCTAACAACATAATTATATATCCAAGAGAGGATTACCTCATGGCTACCTCATGAGGCCTTACAGATCTAAAGCAGGGAAACTACCATAAACATGTCAGCTTGTTGTTGTTGTTGTTGTATTGAGGTCATTGCCTCAGCGATAGCTGCTGAACCTCCTTGAGAAGGGCGGCCAACTGCGTCGGTTTGCTCAGGGCCGTCGCGAGATCCGGGTTAGGTCCTCCA
>JAUZND010003395.1:973-12292 GCA_034780555.1 Coelogynopora nodosa
GGAAGTGGTGTGTACACTTTAGGAAAAGGGTAGTGAACACATTGGGACGGGATTGCGTACACCTTCCTCCAAGGCTTTAAAATATAACATTCATCAATTCCTGAATTCGGTTTTTAAATGTAAAATTTAAAAAGTACTCTGAGAAACTGAAATTGAATTAGTAAAATATTATTATATGAAAATATAGCGTAGACTGCTATAATTGATGTAAATAATAATAGTGCAATAATAACAATAATTTTAATGGAAGTCTTCTTAGTTTTTAATATAGGTGAACATATTTTTTTTGTGTAACCCATATATTTTGAAACAATTATTTAAACATTTTGAAATAATTTTGACAGAAATTTCCATTGGTGTTTTACTAATGAAAATCTAGATTTTATTCAACTCAATATTTAGAATTCCAAATATTATTATGGCTTTATCAATTAATTTGTTCAATTTTTTCATTTAAATTCATTAAATTTTCGTTTTTATATTAACTCAATTGACTGTACAACTACTGAAACACTGTTTAAATAAATATTTTAAATGAGATTTTCATTCTTTAATCCTAAAAATCTGTTCATTTTTATTATTTATATAACTAATCTAATTACAATCATTTAAAGAAAATGTATATTAACTACTACATTCTCATGTACAATATATATATAGACGTAAAAAATGAAAAAGAGCATCCTTACCTACAGTCCGTTGAACTATACTGATTTGCTTTAGACAACGAACTTTTTAAATATTGTGAATTAATTAGGTGAAAAAATTAATATTTTTAATGAAGGAGCACAAATAATTGGCAGTAATTGTTCTCATGCATTCATGTTACTCAATTATACCACCTGAGAGCTAAGAATAACATGGAATTAATGACACCTGCTGACTAGAATTATGACGGTTTATAATTTTAAAAGTTTTTTTTTCACACGAAAAATCCTTTTTTTAACTAACTGAATTTCAATATTTTATTTAATTTTAAAATAAAATAAAATGCCACTTTATCAAGTGTTTTATTAAAATTCCTTTTTTTATATTAAATAAAAGCGTATTTGGTAACGGTATCCATTTATTTGAAATTGTAAAATAATTAAATGACATCATACACTATAATATAGAAATTGCTTTTGAAAAAAAAGGTATTTATGGGAAATAAATTTGTTTGAGAATTTAAATATTATATTTGAATGCTGGGCTATGAAAACATACTTGAAACATATTCTTACTGCGATTGTATTTCTGATAATGCGTTCAAAAAATATTCATGTACTCAGAAGACGTACCATAGGTAAGCTGTTCATGTGCTCAGTAGACGTATAAGAATTGTTTTAATTTATTTCGAATATCAACTAACCCAACAATATAATTGGCAACCTTACATGATCTAAACTATCTGTTATACTTTTATGAACATGCAAATTTCACACTTTTCCCCCTCTGTTTAAAGAACTATACCCACCAAGCGTGACGCCGCGCGACGAAATAAATATCTCAATAAAATTCCAATATAACTCCAATAACTGATGAGACATCATTCATACACACACGTTCCTGCGCATACTGAGAAGAGTGAGAGAGGGCATCTTAGTAACACAGACTGTATGCATTGCTTATGAGCAAACAATAACTACCTGCATACATATATCCTTAATCTATACGTGATACAGGGCTGAAATAGTTAAACAGATATAGTGCGTGGTCTGTTCATATAAATAGACATATATCTGATGGACTACATCTTAAAAGAAAAAATCTAAAGAGAGCAGAGTCTTTGTTTTTGTCCGAAGAATATTTAATTTCATATATCTCTTAACATCTCATAACATCTCTTATATCTTAACACATATATCTCTATAGAGCCATAATAGCGCACGGCATTTCGTCACGTTGCGTCGCACTTATAGGCCTTTACTCATTGTATTCTGAAGATATCTTTTAAGACGGCACAGTACCGAAAATGATCATTTAGTAATTATAGTAATAATTGGTAAGGTTAAATAGATTTTCAGTTGTTTATCAATTTCGGTGAACAACGTTGATATATTGTATGTAATCGGGAGTGATATTGATGAGTAAAAATATTTCAGAAAATTAGGGTAGCATACGTATTTGAATATTCCATCTTTCACTGTTGAGCTCTCGAATATAATTTTATTTTATTTAATCATAATTATATTATTATTTAATTGTAATATTTATTATCATATACATATATACTGTATATATATTTAAAAGGAATGACACATGTTAACCAAATTATATCATATGCACAAGTTTATTATCGGCGTATTTTCCGTCGTATAAATTGAATCTTTAATCCCAACATTTTGATCAAGTCAAGTAGGTG
This sequence comes from Coelogynopora nodosa, assembly GCA_034780555.1. Taxonomy (NCBI): domain Eukaryota; kingdom Metazoa; phylum Platyhelminthes; order Proseriata; family Coelogynoporidae; genus Coelogynopora; species Coelogynopora nodosa. The sequence goes on from JAUZND010003395.1 coordinate 3,318, forward strand.
AAGCCACTCAAATTGGAAAGATATCTACCATTTCAACAAGTAAATGTAATATTTGTATTTGTATTTTATTTTATTTTAGTGCTGTGCTTTTATATATGACACTTTATTAAATTGGCTGATTTATTCAAATTAAAGTTTTGAAATATATTTATTTAATAACTTAATATTTAGAATGGAAACAATACGAATAGTTATCTTTTATGTTTTTCCTTGTTATAAGTGAACATTAATTCTTTTTTTTACTGTTTATGGATGTATATATTTCCAATTATCAATTTATTTCTATCTAAATATATTTTTTGCTTCTCTCGGTTTCCAATGTAATATAATTGAACTTTATAGTGAACATTAAATGGGTTTGGAGCCCGTAAGCAGCTAAGTAACAGTGTTTTCAATTATGCTGAGTAAACATTGATATAATATGTGGTTACACAAAGTGATACCGTTGGCTTGCGCCCGCTCCCCCCCGCCTCCAACACATAGTCTAATTAAAATACTTTATTTCAGCACTTGTTAAGTGGGACATTCAAATTATTGTCATTATTTATTGTGTTTATTCAAATGAATAACTCATTCTTGGTTCAATAGTTTCAGTGGAGGCATCACTGTATATAATGAGTGACACTTTAAAATAATAAGATATATATATATTAGTGTAAGTATATAAATATATTTTTTAAACATATTATAGGTATAATAAAAACTGAAAATTGTAATGAAACACATTACATTTTTTTATTAAATAAACTAACTTTGATTTATAAAAACATTTTAATATAAAAATCTAAAATATATATAATATATAAAAATATTTTAACTTTTTCATCATTTGTAACATGAGAAAATGTTCTACTGATTGTATTTTATATATATCTGATATTCCAATTATTAAATAGAGTATTAACTTAACTTAACTTAATAAAATGAAATAAATAATTTTACAAAATGTTTTGTTCCAATCTTATATAAAGAAAATACAGAGGTTTAGAAATTAAAAAAAATTAAATTTTAATTTATGTAACTTCAATTAAATGTTATTAGAACTAAAGTATAAAGGAAAAATTTGTGGAAAGTTTATGACATTTTTGATAGAATGTGTTTCACGTTTTAAAAATATATATAAAAGTGATCTTTTGATGTTCTAAATGTTTGTACTATTTCCTTGTTTAAATTGTGATATATTTTCTTTACATCTGTTATGGCGATATATACCTGGATATGGATACATAAATAAATAAATAAAATCACAATTGAAGTAAAAAAAATGTATGTAATGAAAAAACAAGCTTTTGAAATGAAAAGAACATAACATACATGGCAATTATAATATTTATAACTATATATTTAAATATATGACTATTATATATTTGCGTTTTTAATAACTAAGTTTTAAACAATGATATATCTCTATACCTATATTCATATAATACAAGAATAATATGCTAACATTTGTTAACATAAAACTATAACAATAATGATATATGGTAACAATCTATATATATAATTTTAGTTAGATTAGTGATACTGAAATCAGCGAAAGAAAAACACAAACATATACGAAAAACATAATCGCCGTATGAAGAATAAATTTTATATTTTTGAGAGCGCTTTCGACCTTTAAATAAGTATTTTTTATTCAAAAATTATATTTATCAATTATTTTTATATATGGAGAAATGCAAAACATTATAAAAAATCTAAATTTGAAAATTCAATTTAACATAGAGATTATAATCAATGAAATTGTTTTACCAAAAATCATTAATCATGGAGAGAAATATATATATACATATATATTACAATCAATGACATAACATAATAAAAAAATTAATGTTTTGCCAGTTCACTGCATCGTTTATTTATCCCTGTTAGATGTTATTTCTTTAAAACTGGAATCTAAAAATCTTCCTTCGGTCTTCGATATTCCAACTTTCATTGGGATCGAGTACAGTAATTAATCTGTTTGTCATTTTCAGAATTATCTCGTAAGTTGAAGTTTTCTGCCGTTTCAATAAATTATAATTGACCTATTCTTGCAGATTTTATATCAGACTTAATTATGTCCTGATAATATTTCTGAAATGGGTCTCCCTATTTGTCCAATATTTATGGCCTTACATTGTTTACATATACTTGCATATATATACACCATTTTTTATTTGACTATTTCTGCTGTTAAGATTATTTATTTTTACTTCATTAATATTTCAAAACAGCAAGGACAGGTTTTACGCCTTGGTCTGTTACATTTATTATTTATTGTTAGTTGTGGTGTGATTTGTTTTTTACTTTTATATGATATTATCTGAATGTATTAAATTATTTGTTAGAGTTGGAAGACGTCTATTAGCTACAAGAGGTGGATCTGGGAATGTTGTGGAAAGTTTTTTTGTGTTACTATTTGTGATTATTTTAAAGTTGTTACGCGATATGTTTGGTAAATTTATTAACCTAGGCTGATATGTTACTTTACAAGGTACTCTAAGGTTGTTCCGAAAGAGTCTTTTTCTCAAAAAGGAAGTGACGATTCTGTTTTAAACTATATGGAAAACTCTCTGGTTAATGATAAATGTTGGATAATCCTTATTTTAAAAATATTGTTTGAAATTAATAGTAGTAACATTTAACTACCTAGATTTACTAATTTACCATCTAGGGACAACAAACAAGGACAAAATGTAGTTTACATAATCGTCAAATGTATGTATTAAACAATCTAAATGACGTTGTTCACATGTAAAAAGTATAAATTAATTACAATTGTGGACTATAGTTACAAGGAATGTATTACGTGAATAAGGAAATTAATTGTGAACACCGCTCATTACTATGTCGATTATTTATTGTATAAGATTACTCAGCGTTTACTCATTTTGCTTGGCTTAGCTCCAAAATGAAGTTTTTTTGTTTGTTGATATATATTATAGATTTCCTTAAGAAGTAGCATATTGAATGAAGGCATCAGAAGGGCCCACGAAAAAATTGCGTTATATAATTAAAATACCAACATAAGTTTGGCCAATTTGGCTTGACAGATAATGGCGCAATATTTGAATTTCTAAAAGTCTTTCAACCAATTGAAGAAGAGTGCACAAAAGATATGCCGAAACTGGGAGCGAGATTAAGCTCTGTGATCCCCCTAGGTAATCGATATGCAAATATTTAGCGTGATTGGAAATAATCAACAAGGGATCTCTACTTGAAGGGTAGCATCCTTGTGTTCCCTTTTCATAATGAAAGCGAAGTGAAATGCTTGTTACAGTGTTAAATTTAAACTATTTTTATCGTCTAATTGTATATTAAATAATGTACTATAAGTGTGAAATTGTTTCCTTATCTTTTGTGTAATTCTCATGATGCAGGAAGTTTTAATAACTTCCATAATTTATAATAGCTTGTTTTTTTTCAAATTTAATGAATGCTTTATTTAAAAGGTATTTTTTGTTTTTTAATTTGTTTCATATTTTGTTTCTTAATTTTTTACAATTTCAATCGAGTACAATTTACAATATAATAAACAATATTAGATTCGCTGACAATTATTTTTTGATTTTTATCAACGAGTAGAATAATAAATTAAGACAGTCAATAGGAAATCAAAGAATAATAATAAATACATAATTTTTATTACCAAATGTGTAAAATAATTTAGGGACAAAATTTAATTCAAACAAATAGTTTACAAAAATATTGTATTATAATATAACGTTAGTATATAAGTGTGATTTAATATAATATAAAATGTTCATCAAAAATTATTGTATTACGATGAGGAATAAAAATTAAACGGGATTAAAACATTTTTAGTGAATATTTAGAGAATAATAATGAAATTTAACGAAATTTGAAGTTTTCAACTAATAAAGACATTGACTCATAAGCATGAAATTTTGAATTTGATTTTATAATAAACAAAATTTTCCGCTAAATTAATCAATTAAAAAACTGGAATTCTCCGATAACATTGTGTCCGCTTACGGAGGCCTATTTTGTTATTGATCAAAATATATTTTTTATGAAATATTATTTTTGAGGGGAATATATTAATTATTATTAGTCTTTTGCATTAAATTGAATAAAATTATGCAGTCATAGATTCGTTAGTAAAACAATCCACATTCATAAGCCTACAAAAGTGATTGTTTGTTGTATTCTTGCTTTAAACTGTACCAATTAAACAAAATAATTTATTTTATATATATTAATAAGTATTTCTATTACTATTGAACCATATCATTAAAAAAGTGGAAATTTGCTATATTTGTATATTAATTTTACTTTATATTTACTGATAATCTGTGGTATTCAGTGGTATTACAGACACATAATTCCCTATTTCTGGCACGACATTTTGGTATCTTTGTCTTAATTAGGTGAGCATAGTTTTTCTTTAAATAATTTATAGATATTTTTGCACGTTTCGAGGGATAATTTTCGAATTGATGTTTTTTAAAAAGTGATATTTATGTATCAGTTATATATTATCTTTTACATATTGCATTTTCGTTATAAAATATTAGACGAAAAAGTACAAACTTCGATTTTTATTGTACGCAATTTTTATTGCAATATACGCAAATATATATATAGGCTGATTGTCTATAAATTTCTATAGTTTCTAAATACATCGTATAAAATGATTATTGAAAAAGTCACAACACACGGTTAAACATATTTTGGCATTACTATAAATTGTATAAGAATACATGTCAACGTAGTTTTTAATAATAATAGTAAAACATTGTTTCTAATACTTCAGCATTTTAGTAGATAACATTATAACATTTTTAAACATATATAACCAATTCTTCCGCATTCCTGCATTCGTATGTTAAATGGGAGAATTTTGATTTTTCATTATATTTTTAAAAGATAAAAAATGATATATCATAACCTGAAAAATAATTAACAGGCTGATAAAAAAGAAAATCGTGGGCACATCACATGATATCAGACATTAATCAAATAGTATCGATAATGTTTCCCTTCCAATATTCAGATTTTTGTTACCTTTTCAGGATATTATCGGATGACCGCGCATGCAATAATGAAGCCCGTAAGAGAGAAGATATGCTGACATAAAAAAGGGGATATTACTAATCTACAACCCGTCGGGTGGACGTCTCTAGTGTCACTGTAAATCATGCAGGCTGGTTCTTGTTTACGGGAGACCATATTGAAGTAGTACCCTGGGCCTATTTTAAGAAAGAGGCTACTCTATGTATATAATGCGGTTATTAATTTTGGTCACATGTGCTAAAAATGTGACGGGTAAAAGTAATTTATTCTACAAATATAAAGTCTATCGTGAATCTATAACTGGTCATTACAATGTGTCAATTCATTAGAGGGATATTATGTGGGATGATTCTTTCGTTAGTGGGAGACATACATCATTTTTTTAATATTTAGATGTGTTTAATAATTCATTAATTCTTGTAATTGATAAAAAATTATGTAATCCATTAAATGTTCAATGTTTTTACCATGGATTTATCTGAATCTTACAAATGAAAAAGTTGATGTTATGTTCACACAATGAAATTAGGCTAACTGACAAAAATTATTTAGACGTCTTTGAGAGTCTTTAACGAATACTTAAATTACTATGTTTAAGGTAAGAAATATATATATGCTTATCCTAACTAATAAATGTATTAACTATATTTAATAAATTCTGGGCAATATTTAAGTAAAAATATATGTAAACTATTTTTAAATGAAGGTGGTATATTATAATTTCAATTAATTAATTTGACATACATAATTTATGACTGTGGAACATGATAAGATGGTGAGTCATGACTGTGGAACATGATAATATGGTGAGTCATGACTGTGGAACATGATCAGATGGTGAGTCATGACCGTGGAACATGATCAGATGGTGAGTCATGACTGTGGAACATGATAAGATGGTGAGTCATGACTGTGGAACATGATAAGATGGTGAGTCATGACTGTGGAACATGATCAGATGGTGAGTCATGACTGTGGAACATGATCAGATGGTGAGTCATGACTGTGGAACATGATAAGATGGTGAGTCATGACTGTGGAACATGGTAAAATGGTGAGTCATGACTGTGGAACATGATAAGATGGTGAGTCATGACTGTGGAACATGATAAGATGGTAAGTCATGACTGTAGAACATGCTAACCTACAGCCAGATCAAATATGACAGAACAGACCAAGTGATAATAGAACCACAATACAGTTTTTGTTATGGGTTGGATTTTAGGATTCTCAGCTATTTATGTTATGAAACAAAACAATATAGTGTTGATGTATATACTGAAACATAATAGATATAAATAAGATCAGCTGTTGTAATTAAACAAATGAATAAATTTGTTACAAATCTATATTTTGTTACTTTTAACAAAAATAATTTGTTTCTGATAAATTTTAATTAGACCACATATATAAAATAATTTAATCTGCAATGTTTTTCCGCTAGTGGAACATGTCATGTGTCGCAGCATTACATGTGAGGTAGAATTACTAGGGCTGAAAATTAGGCAATATTTGTCGACGAATTAACTAACGCAGACTAAAATCTAAAATACGCTAAAAAACTAAAACATAGTATATATGTAGAACTGCTGTTTGCCAATAATCTGCATCTAAAAATATGTGTTTTATTTACATGAAAAATGATTTAGTAAAACTTAAGAAATAATCAAATTATCGTATGAATTTCTTAGTTATAATATTAATTCCTTCATATGATTAAATATACTTATTCATATTATAAGGTTGGAGGGTATTTTCAGTGTGGATTATTGAATGTATATAAGTGTATATATATATATATATATATACATATATATACATATATATATAAATGTATATAAGTTTATATATATATTGCAATTAATGAACATATTGTTTTATTTTGTAAACATATTTAATTTTACAACACATTAAAAAATAGTAAAACGTGAAATAACTGATTCCTCAAATAAACTTATTAATATATCTATTTAGCAAAGATGTTTAAAATTTCAGAATTATTCCCATTCGTAAAAAGTGTAACTACATGCCTATATCTCAGCTATTATGCTTTAACAAATTTATTTAGAAAAAAATCCAATTGATCCAATTAGATTTACTGAAAAAATTACATTTTGTATAGCAATCCATTTAGATTAAGAAAATAGTACAACACATGTAGGTACTAATATCTACTCATGATAATATAACGAACAATGTAAACCAAACTAACACTGTTGCAGACATATTCATTGTTTAAAAAAGAGCTTTTGATACTATCGACCAGCATATCATATTCCAATAATTGTACTGCTAACTGCTACTGTTCAGCTAACTGAAAATATACTTTACAGAAACAATTATGATAAAAATCTAAATAAATATGAAATATGGCGTACCACAGAGCAGTGTCAGTTGTTCTATTCTTTTCGTTCGTTTTCATTGCTTACACAAAAACTATGAAATTTAATTATATTGGTGACAACACAAGTTCATTCTGTATACAGAAAAGTATAACAAATGTAGACTGCAGCAAGACTGGCTTCTTTGTTGACAGAGTATCACTTAATCTAGCCAAAATCTTTAATAAAAGAAATTATGGCTCACAACAACTAAAAGCAACACATAAAATCGAAATTTGAAACAAAATACTTGCGTTTGACTATTCAGGATAACCTAAATAGTCATATTCACATAAACAATACAATAATTATCTTAATAGATAATCTTTTATACTTTTGAAACTAAATTATTCACAAGGACTATATGAAAGAAAAAATAACAATAATTACAATAGCACAATAGAATATTAAAAATCCTCCTAAAAAAGATAAATTATTTCCTAAAAACACTTCATATAAAAAGTATGAAACCAAACTCACGCAGGTTAGCATCAATTAATAAAATAATGTATTTTTCCAGGATTTAAAAAAAACAACTATCAGGTATAATACGCATAATTAGAACACATAAAAACATTCATCAAATACTAACAAAAAAACAAAATAACATATTCTTAGCAGAAACTGGAAAACAATGATTGATGATGCTTCAACCTTTTGAAATAGCATAACAATTTTTTTAAATCAGAACTGACAAATTATCTCCAAACGAATTAATTAGGTACTAATAACAAATTATGGTGCCTGTACTTTCTATTTATGTTAATTATATTGTATTACAATATCTTGAAGAATTTCTAGAATATTATTTTACGTAACTAGCTAAATTTTGAAAGAGCATAAAACTGTATATTGGAGCCTAGATACTTTTGTGGAAATATTGAATATATATGTTGTATATTTGTATGTTAAAAATATGCGTATTACTATTACATATTTTAAAGTATTTTGTACAGTCGATTACCGATATACATTATGTGACGGTTATCGACATTTTCAATGGTAGGCTAATCAACTAAAAACGATGATATAATGTAGCTGAACATGATTTACATATAAATCGTTTCAATTTCAATTACATGGTCCCTTGTACGAACTTATTCACCTAATGAGTTCAATGCTTATTTTATCTATACTACTCAAATAGTTTTATACCATAATTTTGAGTAATATCTGAACTTTATTTATATTATTATTATTAGAATTTTTTTATTTATTTCTTATATATGATATTTATAATATTTTCTGTCATTTCCCATATTTATTAATTGTTTTATTTTTATACTTTTTAGTCAAGATTATTCGTCAAGATTAATTAAATAAATTAATATACCTTGAAACTAAATAAACTGCCATAAAAATGTTATATTTATAAAAAATATTGGCATAGCATTCTAGTTTTGTTCCAAAACAAAAATGTTTTGAATTCGTTTTCGAAAAAACTAAGTAAGAAAAATAATTGCATTGATTGAATATTTATAATGACGTCATAATGACGCACCCTTCTCCATCAAACCTATCTTATGGGAACCACAGTCTGACTATCGATTTAATGGGGACTACCTCGGCACATAT
>JAUZND010003396.1:0-12292 GCA_034780555.1 Coelogynopora nodosa
TTCGGGCTCGTAGAATAAATCTATACAATCGGAGAATAATTCGTGATATTCAAAAACATCGTGTAAATAACTGTATATTATTCAGTGAATTACTTGATAAAAAAAGTTATTTTTATTAATACCATTATAAATAATATTCATTCTAGCGATGACAAACATATAGACAGGGAAATAATGATGATGAAATAATTATGTAATCAATATAAAATATAATCACCAGATTTTAATAATGTACTAAGAAAAGTTGATATAATGAAAAAATCTACTAATTAAATGAATGCACACCTTTGTTTTATTGGTCGTTATGTCAGGACTAACTGTATCGTGATAAAATGACAAAATGCAAATTTAATTGGAGAAATAAATGGAGGAATAAACCTCCATACAATAAACATCTAATTAATAATAATTGAATGAAACATGAATAGTCGTTGGTGGAATCTATAATATAGTGTAATAGTTGATTCCACTTATCTGAGTTATAAATCTGACGCAATCCTTACGTTTCGAAACATCATTCCAATATGGCGCCTGGTATTCAAACACCCCAGCTTTGATGAACTCAAAGAGCTCTGTTTGCCGTCGTTCCGGACTGCGGAAGGGTGGGTAGCCGGCCAGCAGTACGTACGTGATTACTCCAACCGCCCACAGATCCACGGGTAGACCATAGCCTGTTCAGTGAGGAAACAGCTATAGTTAAAGATACATGATCTATTCAGACAGTTATATAGTAGATTAACGGCAGAAGGGGCAGAAGGTTTAAAATAAATACGGACCTTCCTTCATCAATGGATAGAACTGATACTTTTCAATATAGACAATTCAACAGAACCTATTGCAAAACCATTTAGATATTTTCAGACATTTTAGGAAAAGCTAGCTATGTGGGTGTTGCAGCGAAGGCAATATGTTTGCCTCTGATTGTGATTTTGTTCAGTGTTTCGTAATATTTATGTTGCTATTTCGAAAACCATTGTGAATATTGTTTATCAAATTACACTTTATATTAATTTTAAAATGAAGAATTTCGTGTTCAATTTAAAATGTTTAACTATATATCAGTTACATTTTTTTATTATGATAAGATGCTCAAAAAATTAAATTTTTGACGAAATTTAAATATGTTAACTTCCCAACGTTACATACAAAAATGTCAAATTTCTTTTCTAGATCTACATTTTTATGTAAATTAAAGATATTTAAATATGAAAATGAATACAAAAGTTTATCCGGTAAGATGTATATATAGAATAATTATTGCTACAATCAAAACAATTTTATGATAAAAAAAGAAAATATCAGGGGCGGATACAGGATTTTGAAATTACGTTCCATTCAAAAAATATAAAAATGGCCCCAAAAAAACAAAAACAAACACTTCAAACAAATATATAATAATAACAATCTACCTACGCCTCCTCCTCCATAATTTTTTTTCTATATTATATTTTCCTGAAATTAACCCCCCACCCCCCTCTACCCTATCCCCATTCACCCTCCATAATGATTATATTTTTCTATATTATCTTTTTTCCTATCATTTACACCCTCCATAATGATTATATATTTCTATATTATGTTTTCCTAAAATTTACGCGCCCCCTACATAATGATTGTTTGTGTTTCTAAATAAGCCGAATAATATCTTTTCCTGATCTGTAATTTACTAACAAAAAACATTCAATAATATTTTATTCATAAATTTAGGATTTTTATTTTTGAAAAATATTAGTATACAATTACGCTCTTCACTATAGCAGAAATATTGCTCTAAAATTACACCCTCCTTAAAAGTTTAGGGGGGGGGTGACGCCCCTAAAGCCCCCTTGTATCCGGCCCTGCTTACTTAAAATTACATAATTTATCATAAAACACGTTTTCTGAATAAAATAATTTTCTGAAAAATTAAATAAAATAATTTTAAATGCTATATTTAAAGGATTAAATGTCATTAATTAATTCTTAAAAATATATCAAAAATGGTAAACAATGATGTTATATTATATACAATCTTTGAATATTAGATTTTATATTCGACTTTTTTTTTTAATCAGATATAATGAAAAGTTATAATAAATGTTCTTGTTATATACAGATGATGATATCAGAAGTAAAGGTAAACATTACTTTAATACAAAACATGATTAAAATATTCCCAAAAAAATTATTCTTATGTGTATATCATGTTATAAATGACCTATTATTGAAAATATTATGTAATTTGTATATAAGCATATTACCATTACTATTTAGAACAATTGTTCTGTGCTTACTATCATTTCTTTTGAGTACATGTCAGTACATGTCAGTATATGTCAGTACATGTCAGTATATGTCAGTACATGTCAGTACATGTCAGTACATGTCAGTACATGTCAGTACATGTCAGTACATGTCAGTATATGTCAGTACATGTCAGTATATGTATTTATTGAACTTTTCTGTGTTATCAGTAATGTTTAATTTTGTTGTTGTTGTATATATAATTGGAATTCCTATACATCTTTGTATATAATGGTAATAATGGATTTTAGTAGCCGCACCTATACATATAATATGATGTATAATTCCGGTCAGTTTTACGAACACTCTATAAATAATTATTTATTAATTACTTTTTGATTTTAACCATTGAATAAATTTAAGGAATTAGATTTTCATATAAATTATATTAAACTGTTTTGAAACAACAATAAAACAAATTGTGAATTTAAATTACAGAAATATTGACTCTCATAAATGTATACTTTGAAAAGGAACTAAACTCACAAAATGTTTGGTCTCTTTTATAATTCGTATAACATTTCTTGCCTAAAACTAGTAGGGCACACTAGTTTCTGACCTTTTTCAAGCAGAATTTCCGGCGCTACATATGTGGGTGTCCCACAGACCATGTTAAGCGGAGCATTGACTTGGGTGGCAAGTCCAAAGTCGCCCAACTTTACATTGAAGAGACCTTTAGGACTTCGCACAACCTATAAAAGGACAGCATATATATATATATACACACAATTGGATTCTCGTATGTACATATATTTTAAAATTCTGTTGTTATTTATATTGTTACAGACTGTAAACAAATTATATAATTGAATTCAATATTAAATTGTAAGCATTTATTAGTATTTAGTCTCAAAATATGTATCAAACTTGGCGCATAAAATCAATAATGTAAGGACATGATATTATGATAAGATAAGTTGTCATTTTTTATTGCTCATTAACTTATAATAGGAGCTATATATAGACTTATACGCTGGTTTTCTAATATATAGTTATAATACCTATGACAGCCTCGACAATGTAACAATTATAACTGCTATGTGTCTGTATATATATTTCGACAATAGATACTTATAGGTTTTGGAGTAACTTCTTTATTAACTAAATTTTGTATCCGCTTTATACGTCAGTTGCGATGGTTCTGACCAACCTTCCTAATACTACTGAGTATAATAAATAAGACGGGGGAGATCATAATTGTGCACTTTTTCAACTCATTTGTAATTCTTTATTTTGTGGTTGTTCGTACAAGTAAATATATTTAATAAAATAATGTTATACACCGCTTAAACGAAATTATTTTATCGATTTTTAAGAAATTTTTGCTGACAAACGTCTATAAAAATAATGAATAAGTTAATAAATGCCCCAGAGCAATCGTGAGTTTTATTAATAATTAAAGATAGAAATAAAGACTATCAAACAGAATTAACTAGAACGAATGAACATTATTTAGTTTTAATAAAGCCATCTAATAAAGGTATATAGCATACCATAATGTTTTCCGGTTTGACGTCTCGGTGAGCTATACTGCGACTGTGAAGATAGAAGAGGGCATTGGCCAGGTCCGAAACAATTACCGCGGTCTGCTTTTCAGAGAATTTGATGTTCTGTTTAATCTCATCGAATAGGTCACCACCCTGGAGCATAGAGGGCACATAGTAAATTATGGTTTTCTTAACAAAGATGTTGCCATTATTTTCTAGTTATAAAAAAGTGGTAATAAGATTTTGGTAAGAATTCCCAAATTGGCACAAGAATTGCACATTTTGGTAAGTTCTTGGTTATTGATCTTAGTAAGAAATCTAAATTTCAATTGACCGAGCAGGATTGTTTTGGTTGGTTCCTGTCTTTTAGGTATATTTATAGACATTGTGCAACATTTTCATTAATTTATTGTATTACTCTTAATTTTGATAAAAAAAATTGTCAATTTATTATAGTAATCTTATATGAGATGACCAAACAATATATATATATGATAAATACATATACGATTATCATTAATAAATCGGACATATAAATGCATAAATAATTGTCTTAAAACATTATTTTAAATCTGTAAAAATTGTACTTTCAGTTATGTAAAGTAAAATGAAAATTCAGTACATCCATAGGAGCTAAATTGATAAAATTGTAATAATTTTTTTTAAATCCTTGTGATTTTCATTTACAAAATATTACGATAATAATTGTAATTGCAATTTAAAAAATATTTCAATAGAAATAAATTACAAGGACCTTTATATTACAATTTATTGTAATCGTTTGGCGTAATTGTATGAGTCAGTGATATACTGCTATCCCTTTATTCACTATTCATGTATAATAATCTTAATTGGTTACTACATATTAGGGGTATAAGTAAGGGAAGTGATTAAAAGTCTGGCTCACTTTGACCGTTTCCATTATCATGTAGACATCCGTTGTTGTCTCATACTCCTCAAAAAGTCGCACAATGTTAGGGTGGTTACAGGCGCGCATTAGGCGAATCTCCTCCACGAGCATGCTCTGCTCGCGATTCTCCAGTTTGGCCTTCTCCACAATCTTGGCCGCATACTCCTTCAGGGTGCCTATCTGGAAGGCTTCTCTTACGACGGCGTAGTTGCCATCGCCTAATTTCTTGTCCAGTTTGTACCTTGTGGTTATACATAGATTTTGAATTAAAAGAAAAACAGCACAAATTTGAAGCGAAAGAAGAAGTGGGCGAAGAAAAAGAAAAATGAGCTGGGATTCATATATGTAGATTGATCAATAATTAATGAGATAATTAAAATAGAATAGGAATAATTGAATACAAAGAGTGACATTATGAAGACACTTAGTAAGAAATTATTTATAAATAAATATATATACACTATAATATAATTTTAAAATTTTACTTGAGTAAAATAATAAATTGTATTAATTTGCTATGTTTTAGTGTATTGTTGCAATTTTAGTATATTTTAACCAATTATTATTTAATTTACAATAAACTTGTCTTGGCATTATAATTTATTTCCCCTTTTGCATAAATGTATATTTATGCAAATGTATTTATAAATATTGCATTTATAAATGCAAATATTTATAAATGTATGTTTCAGTGTTAGAAGATTTAAAATTTAAAGACTTATGCCCACTAAGCGCGACGCGACGCGACTTTCTGCAAAAAGTTGAATTTATACCTTTCAATTAACCTATTTACACTGTGCGAGACGCGACGCGACAAAACTGAAGTTATAAAACTCTAGAAACACCAAAATATATAATTAAATTTTCACCACGAGACGCTTTGGCGAGTCGAATTGCGCTGAATGGGCATATATGCCTTAAGTAATTTTAAATGTTTGAAACAAAATTAAATTCCTACCCTCGGGTTCAGTGTATATTTTATATAATGCATAACATACCTCGGGTTCAGTGATGCATAACATACCTCGGGTTCAGTGATGCATAACATACCTCAGGTTCAGTGATGCATAACATACCTCGGGTTCAGTGATGCATAACATACCTCAGGTTCAGTGATGCATAACATACTCAACGAAACATTTCCCGCTCCACTCTCCTTACCTATCCTGAAATTCTTTCAGGTCGAGAATCCAGGTAACGATTCCGCGCTCCCGCTCCCTAGGTCGAGGTGACGGCAAGAGGGGGGTCGGAAAGTGGTCGTGGTGATGGTTGTGAGGGAGATGCTGGTAGGGCTGGCCTCGTGTGGTTATCGACTTGATCTCCACAGCCGGATGGTGGTGATGGTCTGTGGATACGCGTAGAATGTAGAAGTAGGGCAGTTAATACTTAAATCGCCTCGGTAATTTGAAAAAAATGCTACGAAATAAAACATTACTCAGATTTGTAATTTTTATAAGTTCTGGATTGATTTCCGAAAGATATCGGTATATAATAAATTTATTGGGTTTCTTACCAGGACATTAGTGAGATTTTTGTTGTAAAAAATCTAATATGTTTATATTTTATCCAGATATTACCAACTAATTTCAAGATCTTGCATTATTTATATAAAAGGATATTGATAAAAACAATCCAAAATTTTCGAGAACAGCAAATATTGGCGAGATCTCAGTAAAACCTTAAGTAAGAAATCTTCTTTTTTTAATCGTTGGGGAAGTAACGTTAATTGTATAGTGTAATGTAAATTAATAATACATTAAATCATAATTTGTTATTCTTGGTTTGTTTAAATTATCTAAAGTTGAGTATTGTAAAGTATATATATATCTATGGCACATAAATACGAAATACATTTAGTTACTTGTATTATTACTTTGTTGAACAATATAGCATTCGTGTTTTTTGTTCGTCGATAGTTATTCCACATTATTTTGAATTCGAATATTAGCGGTCGAAGTTGTGTATTATAGAGACCAATATTTATCAATAATAATATGTGTTTATGAAAATTTATAAAATATTTCATAAGGGTAAACTATATGCAGTAGAGATGTACAGCTTTATTATAATAATGATTCCCTGATATATTAAAATATATAAGATAATTAAGATAAATCTTGAAATACACAATTTAATTTTTGATTTTCATTATCTCCAATTTAGGAAAGAAATGTACATACGTATAATGACTGTTTTAAAATGCATTGGCTTGAAATAAATAACAATTTTGTATATACATAATAGATTAGACACATTGGATTTTATTCAAGGTCAAGTAGGAACAGTTATTGTCTCCTACATTTCTAGATTCTAG
Organism: Coelogynopora nodosa; assembly: GCA_034780555.1. Taxonomy (NCBI): domain Eukaryota; kingdom Metazoa; phylum Platyhelminthes; order Proseriata; family Coelogynoporidae; genus Coelogynopora; species Coelogynopora nodosa. The sequence continues at coordinate 6,995 of JAUZND010003396.1, forward strand.
CTTGATTATTGAATTCAAATAATTGGTATCCATGTGAACCAAAGATAACATTTCATTTCCGCACTAGAAGCACCAAGAGTTGGTATGTATTTTCATATAATATATTTGAAAACTTTATGATGTCATACAAAAAGAGTTAAAATTGTATTTTTTACAATTTAAAAAAGTTCGGACTGTATTAAAATTTATTTTAGATTTTAGGCTGAAACTTTCATTTACCACTTAAAACTTCGCATCTTTTCTGCTAAAATATTATTAATACTCACTGATAACAGTTATTACGTCGTTATACAAATGTAGTGTACAAAATAACCTCATCTTTGTGACTAACTATACTCAACAAAACCCCTCCCGTCCCCTCTCGTCTAAATGGGCTCCCAAAAGGCGCCTGGTGCTCATATAGCGTTAAACTGATAAACAGATCAATTCAAGCAAGTCTCACGGTGCCCGACGACCTCCTCCACAATGATGGGTGACCGGACGACTCCCCTTGCACTGATACGACGCAGCGCCTCCACCTCCAACTTCTCGTCCTCGGCTTGCCGCGAGGTGAAGGCCCGCTCCCGGCCGATCCGCTCCTCCGCGTACTGCAGTCTGAGGCGATCCAGGCGCCGCTGCTCCCGGTCGGTGTCCATCTTGCGGAAGGGATCCTTGATTTGGAGGAGGAGAGTAGAGAAGGGGCTGACGAAAGTTAAACGTAACTTATTTTACTTAGAATGTTTCATCACGAAGAGAGGGGGGAAAATAAGGAAGAGAATAATTAAATAAATACAGAGAATATTTCTTATTTTGCAAGAAGTGTATTATAAAAAGAAAATAGTATTATTTATTTTGTGACAGGAGTTCTCAAGAAGAAAAAAAAAATAACTTTTATTTTCTGAAGGAGAAAAAGAGATTGAAAATAACTTTGTGAAAATAGAATGGTTTTTGTATAATAGAAATTAATTATGTGAAATCATGTGTCTCCAGAAAAAAAGATTATAGAGCAATTATTTTTTGACGAAAGGAATTAACAAAGAGAAAAAACTAAACAATTGATCTTGCGGGAGACATTCAAAGGAAAACTGGAGATAACGGTATATGACAATTACGATAAACTCTAGAATTATAATACTGGCTGCAGTTGAAATGCCCAAAATATTAATATCAACTGTCCCTTTTTACGTCTATCAATATATTGCAGATTAACTAGTATTTAACATAAAATCGATATTGGATTTATTGTTATATAGACACTTTTTTTGGCTGTCATCCAAATAAATCAATTTTTATTCGAAACAAACTAACACAAACTAATAAAATCAGAATAAAACTGAGTATTTTCTTTTAAAACTTTAAATTTTTATGTAAAATTTTAAAATTGGATAAATTGAACGGTTGTCACTTAAATCGGGAGTAAAAAACCGGAGGAATAAATATCTTGAAAAATAAGTTAAATTTCCTTCGGATTCGTCCTCCAGTTTTTCCTCCCGATTTAAGTTACAACCAAATTGAACGTGCTATAAATGTTTCTAATATAATACAAATAAGCATTATTCTGCAGATATTGCAAATGAGTAAAAAACACAAAAATATATAAATTTATATAGATATATTCCTTAGATTTAAAGGAGTATATTAAAAAGATTTGTTAATAATAAAGGGGGTAATATATTAAGACGAAAGCTATTAGACATATAATTTTTGTTTATATTATTACAGAGATTAGAGATAATTAAATAAAAATATAAGATATTCACTATTACCGACGTTATAAATAACTCGAAATATAAACTAAGAGAGAAATTTAGAGTAATTTTTTTTACAAATGCAAACTAGTCTACATCATTACTAATTAATAAATAAAATAATATTACTTATTTAAAAAATAATTTATAAATCTATAAAGCGAATAAGAAAAATAATCTCAATGGGTACTATGCCTAAATTATTTTCACTAAAAGCACTGATCTAATAGAAATATTTATAAGCAAAAAAAAACTCAAAACATAAAATTTGTATGCTGTCATTATTTGTGAATAATATTATTATAATACACTTGTAAAATGACATAATTGTTTTATTATGTTTTCCTACACAAAACAAACTATGTTTCTCTAATTCCTTTAGGTTGCTGATGACATTGTCTGTTATATATTTTTAGTCTTAACACATTAATTATAATATTTAAACAGTCAATTTATTTTATTGCATATTCATTGAAAACAATAATTCTGATCTACTGACAATTAATAATTAATGTGAAAATAAAAATTAAAATAATGCAATATATAAAAATCACAGAAGTATAAATTAAGACTGTACCTTATAATGATAAATAAAGACAAGTAATGTTTACTTGTGAAGAATGCAAAAGAAAAACCACAATAAAATGTAAAGTTTTATTACAATTAATACAAAAAATCCGAGCTTTCACCTTTCATCAAAAAGGCATAATCATGGTATGAAAAATTACAAAACAGAATAATAACTGAAACTGAAATAAATTAAATTAAACTGAAAATAAGAGTGTAATATATTCATATGAAATACTGTTGTATAAAATTAAATATAAATATGTTTACTACTTTCAAAAGTAGTAAATAGTAAGATTAAAAATACTGTATAATATGCTAAAACCACCACAGTATGTTGTACCTCAAACTTTTCAGGCTCCTTGTATCCGAGCTGAACCTGCTGCGCATCAAACTGTTGTATGCGGTACAGTCTGGCACGTTCTCGCTCAATAAGAGAGGCTCTCAGACGCTCCAACTCACGGTGTGTCGCGCGCTCTGTTTCACTTAGGAGGGAGAGGTCCTGCTGGCGTCGAGCCATTCGCCCCCCGACTACTTGCTTGTAGTCGGAGCTATAGTCGGCCGTCATTTCCTGTTGCTGAAACCAGGGTCCATAGAGATGTAACGAAACCAATGTCCATGACTTTGCTTGAAGACTTTGGTAAATATTTCTAAATAATTTAATTTACTGTTATATAGAAGTAACCGTGTTTCATCGTTCAGTGCTCAAAATTTACTATATAGAGCTATTGTTCTTAAATTTTCAGCAGCTGTATTATAATTAATGCACTTTTGATTTTAGATTCTCGCGGAATAAAGTTGATAACTGAATAATATAGTACGTATCATCTTGCATATTTTAATTTTTTATACAAGGTTTAAATTGGGATGAAATATTATAATTATAATTAATTAAATTAGAACCGTGAAAAGAAAGGCGAAAGTCAGGTACCGAACCTTTTTTTTGATAGCCAACAGAATTAACATTATTAAAAGTTATCTTTTGTTTAATTTTATCCCATATACTATAACTATACATTGCTATCATACACATGTACCAAAATGGCGAGGTTGTCCTCCTCCACCTCCAGTCCGCTGTCAGCCTCCCTCACAAACCGGGAGCTTGACCGCCGCCTTCGGATCCGCTTCTGTAGCGCCTGGCGCAGCATCTTCTTCCGGCTCCACTCCCGTGACCCCGTGTAGCAGCTGTCTTCCATGTAGCCCTCCTCGTCGTCCTCCTCCTCATAGCACTCGGAGTGTTGGTGGTGGTGGCGGTGGTGGTGACGGCGGTGGGGACGGTTGCTGCCCTCGCTGTCGTCGAGCTCCTCGAGGATGTCATCGAGATCGAATCGTGTGAGTCGTTCATTTCCCACTGCAATGAATGTGTCGTCGACACGGAAGAGTTCCTGAAACGAAAATTGGCCGGACATGTTGTCATTTTAACAAAAAATCTCTTTTGGGGTATGTTTGTTTGTAATATTTTAACTCGATTACACTAACAGAAATATGAATGAGCAAGCCATATCATAAAATATATTATAAAATTTTTTATAATGAAGGAATTTTGATAAATGGAATTCTGTCAGTGACAGTCCCAAAATGTAGAACAATATATACTCATATTATTGTACCAACTTAATGGAATTTTATACCAAAAAATTATTACACCACATATCCAAAATAATTTATTTTTTCTTATTTATAGTTTGTGAGTGACACAGATTATTGTATATTTAAGGAAAAATACTGATATAAGTTGGTAAATTATGTTTTTAAAAATATGAATACTTTTATTATAGTTGTTACAATATTAATAGAAAAGAAACAATTGATTTAATATGTTCAATAAGAATCAATACATTAATGTAACTTGTATTTAATGTTTCAAAAGGTTTTATTTACTCGTTGCACAATTTATGCAGTTTATTGAAATATTCACTGAAAATATTCAACTTAACTATAATGAAATCATTCTGCGACACAAAAATGATTTTAACTCTTTTTTTCGTTATAAATGTTAATAAATATTATAAATAATTAAACATATAACTTGTGAGACTTTTTCAAAAAATAAAATTTTTTGAAATGAATGAATTATATATATATATATATATATATATATAAATTTATTTAAATTAATTAATTGAATATTTAAAATTAAATTATTATTAATTTTTAAAGATTTCATAGAAATTTTCCAGTTAGTTGATCATTTCAATTACATTTTCACTTAATTAAAGAACAAATATAACATATTAAAATATATATATATTGAAAAAAAGCTATTTTAATATTTCAATGTAAATATGCATATATTATATATATATGAATTAGAGTAATCGTTTTTTATTGTTCCATATCATATACAAAGAGTCACATAAATAGATGATACAAATCGAACCTGGGACACAGCAACCACCGCACGCCCACCCACCCACCCACAATGAACTCACTTCGACGTGGTGCACAACCCGACCACTGAGAGTGTACAACTTCTGGATCTTCTGCGTCTTGCTGTGCGTGGTGAGCGCGTCGGAGATCTCGCGGAGCATCTGCGACAGACTGTGGGCGTGGTGCCGGTTCACTTTGACCCGAAGAGAGGTTCTTGGAGGGGAGCTGTTTCGTATCAGAGTGAGAACCTGTCCTCGGGAGAGACATGCAGGGCATGCGAGACACTATTGTGGACAAACTAAATAGAAGTAGAAACGCAGTGAACAATTAGATGACAATAGTTGATTACAATACATTAAAGACAGCTCGGGCTGTATAAGACAGAGTATTTTGATGCATTAGGATTTAGCATTAGATGACTTGCAGACAATTTAAAACAATAAAAGACACTACAAACACATTTGAAAGAGATAATTAGAGAGAGAGAGTCAAAGAGATAAAGAGATAAAGAGTCAATTAGATGCAATTAATAACAATTGGTGACACTTCTGCTGACGATTGGTGACACTTCTGCTGACGATTGGTGACACTTCTGCTGACGATTGGTGACACTTCTGCTGACGATTGGTGACAC
>JAUZND010003397.1:0-12291 GCA_034780555.1 Coelogynopora nodosa
AAATCTCCTAACTTAGATCTCAGTCTCTCGTCTCAATCTCTTGAGATCAATCTCACTTTTATGAATACGGCCTAATATGAACCAAAGATTTTTAAAGAATGTAATCTGGTTTATCATAACGTAAATCATACGACGTATCTTAAGTAAATAATTTTTATAAAATTCCAATACTAGTTTTCTACAGCTACAATATGATTCGATTAAAATATACGTGGGTGCTATTTATATAGATCAAGGTCATTTAACATTTAAATATTATAACAGATGATTCTCATTAGATACACATTCAAAAAATATAACTAATTAAGTAACAATTGATACTGTGAAGTATAGACTCATAGGAGTACTTATGACTGTTTATTCGGCAATAAAAAGCGTATTTTACAGTTCTAATTTACTAAAATACTAATTTTATAAACGATTACTTGTCCCTCCATAAATTTTAGTATAAACACTTGTCTTAGTGTAACGTTTAAAAATTTAATGTCACGCAAACTAAGCAGCACACTTTCAACATTGACGCAACATTTCTACCGTCATTATCATTGGCCAGCTGTCTGGGGTGGCGTTCCCGGACCTCTCTGTAGTGCTGCGCTACTGCATGGAGCAGAGCGGCCACTACCTGACCACCCTGGGGCAGGCCTGGGTGGTCCGGCAACTGGCCGCCTGTCTAAGCTGGGCTCGGGCCGAGTCGCCCACCCTCTTCAAGTCGGTCATCTATCGCTACACGCACACGAGCAATACGGCCATCCTAGAGGCGCTGCTCATTCTCAAGGTAGGAGGGATCGTTTGGTTGGCTGGCTGCTTGTCTGTCGCCCACCTTGCCTGTTCCGTACACACTGCTCGCTGTTGTCAGTGGTCAAGTGACGCCTAACCTAAAAAAATCGTATTTAGAATATTCGTTTAAAGAAATAGTCGCATTATAAAAGTCGTTCAACGAAATAATCATATAGAATGAAGAAGAAATTGCAATTCTTGTATGAAAAGTTCACAGAACTATTGACGAATACATTGCTGCTATGCACAAAAATAAATTTAATTTTCCTGCTATAATAATACATATATCTATAATATGTGCAACATTTTATTTTAAAAAAATGCTATGATATATTTTTGTCTAATTATTTGTGGTAAAAGTGCCATGATTATATATATATACATATACATATCTCGGTATGATCCTAATTTTTTCATATTATAGATTTTTGACTTATTTTACAAAACTTTTATTTACGACTAATTATACGACATTTTATACAGGACTTATTCTATACTATCAATCAGTTCTACAGTTTTTTATTTAAAACTTTTTTATTCAACTAAATGATCGACAAACTTTTTTGAAATGTGACTTTTCACTATGAAACTAGAGTGCCACTCAAATTTGGGATATATAATTTGAATTCGAAATAAGCAAAGCTCGTCTCTTATTTTTTTACTATAAAAACATTGTCTTGATTTTTCACAATAATTATATTAATCCAGATATCCTTTATTAATTATATTTAAATGTATTTTCTTTTATGATAAATAGTCTGTGTCAAATAATTTTTCTCCACATACAGTGACACTATTATCAATTTCAAAATATACCAAAAAATTCAATACGTAGAATAATATTACATACAAGCTGAGTGAAAAGTAAGACCCCAGTTGGATAATTGGATAGTGGTGCTGTCTGGTAGTGAGGATTTGAGTGTAAATGTTCGATCAGTAGTTTCTATAGATTAGAATGGAGTAATATGAGCCTGATGTTTTCTTGTGTGTGTATTTTAAATGCTGTGAGAATGACATTGCTGAGTGTTTGTTCGGCTGTGATGGAGTTGATGATGTGTGAGAGGAGGATGTCGATGTCTTGTTTTAAATGTGACCAATTGGTTTTTTTGTAGTTGATTTAGATGGATTAGTTTGGGTTGTTACTTTTGTATGTAATGGAATTGTTGTTGATATTGATGATGATTGGTAAGTGGTCGTAATTGAGGTTGGTGAGAGTTTTCCTATTGTAAAGAACGGTGTCTTGAGTGGCGATTAAAATATCGGGTAAGCTCGCTGAGTGATAACGGGAGGGGAGTATGGGAGTTTGTGTTAAGCCTGAACAGGTTAGAATAAGAAATTGTTCTGCGATGTAGATCTCTGGTGTTGGCCATGGATGAGTGCCAAATATTGTCATGAGCATTCAAGTGGCCTAGGATGAAAGATGTGTTATTGGAATTGAGTGTTTTTAGGCTAAAGTTTATTGTGCAGGATGAAGTGTGTGTAATGCAAATGTTACGGATTGAGGTTGGGTATAATGGAGTTGTAGAAAATGGATTTGTGGATGAATGTGATAACACATTGATTTTGCGAAGTAAGCTTAAACTTGGTTGAAGTTTAGATTATTGGATGTGGGTGCCGTGGTGTATATATTGTGTATTTGTTGAGTAGGATATTCATAAAATGCTCTTGCATTTAAATATGCCATTTGTATTGAAATTAAGTATGTTGTGAGATGATTTGCATGCTGGATGTAATATGCTTAAGTTACCGTTTGGTGATGATGGTGGTTGTGTGTTGAAAGTTGGGTAAGTGAGTGTTTAGTTGCATGAATGGGGTGTGTGGGGATGGAGAGAATTGTCCGACATAGGGGATGTGTTAGATGTTTGGTTTGGAAGGGAGGGAGGGCAGTGCACATGAGGTAGCTCCTGATGTTATTATGTATATACTTGTGTTCATACACCTTTGATGAAGCCATTTGTAGCAAGAATTGCACGGGACAGACGTATTTGAAACATGATGAAAGGCAGATCCGGGTGTTAGAAGAAAGTCTGGGCCTGGATTTGAGTATATGGCGAACAGCCAGGCGGAATGTGGGTGGGTTATGCTCCGTTGCACAAGGACGTCTCGTTGGTTGTGGCGTCCTGTGATTCCACCTCGTGTAGGCGAGCGAGTTTGAACCTGATGACCTATTTTGATTGTTCTTCAAATTCCTCAAACGTATTCCAAAAAGATTAAATTCGTCAAATTGCAGACATAGTAATCATCTTTTTTAGTATATCTGTTAAATTTCCTCCAAAACACTGGCAACTTTTGCTGGGTTAACTCATTTTCCTGTTTTGATGAAATTTGGACAGTTCTTCATGATCTTGTCACATAAAAATACTGATCCAGAATGAATCTTCAGGCGAAATAGACAGCGTGATGTAACAGAAATGCATTGTTCTTTGTCCAACTCCGACCATAATTGGTGTTCGAGCAACTGATTTCATTCAGAGACTATGTACAGTAAACGACGCAGTTCTCAAAGATGATATAAATAAAGCACATGCTGAAATACTGAAAAAGCTGAATCAGCATTCGAGCTAAACTGACTTCAAAGAAGAGAAGTTTTCATTATTTATGCAGATCAGTTCTTCAAATACTGTGTTACAGGAAGCCAGAACTAGATTTACTGCAGCTGTTCAAAAGCCATTTGATATTCAAATATTGGTCTTTTCTGTAACATATTGTGTTGAAATATCGCATAACAGAATAATGTTCCAGTAGAAACCAACATATTTTACTTAACTACCTTGGATGCATTGGGTGATATGATGAGAATATTATTCTATATATTACTGTATCTGAATTGAATCAATATCCTATTATCAGAGTGTCTACATACATGGGAAATTCGCGTATATATACCTACAAGAATTATACCTGAATTATCAAAAAAAGTAATTTTTAACAAAAAAATACGTAAAATATTTTTATTTACACATATTTTTAGGCCTACGTGAAATTTATTTTTATATTGATAATATATTTTTTACTTGTACCCATGTAATCTATGTTCTGTATACATATATATTGCATATATATATATATATATATATGTTGTAAATTAAAATAATTTTATTTAATAACTCGACGTTGAACATAACGAGAATTTGTCAATATCGACACCATTTTCTTCTCCCTAAATATAATATTAATTTGTTAATTTATATTGACTGTTTGCCTATATCAACACTTTTTTCTTAAATGTATACCTCTGTTATAATGTATTTAACTATATAACGTATATCTTTTTCATAAAATAAATATATATAAATATTATTGTAAACATAGGTACGTAAAATTACATGAATTTTTCGTCATAACTTAACATTTAGACACAAGCTTATATCAATTACTGTTATAGGATGCCTCATATACATTTGATAGCTCATACGGAGTTAATTGTTATTTTTTATATTCATTTTTATAGTTAGGATATATCCAGTTATATATACTATGATATCATTGATGTTACTGTGTTATATTATAGTACATTACATCACACATTAGAGTAAACTTAACGTATTTTACAATCTGTACAAATTAAATTTGTTCCTACATTATCCAAATATTTTTTGTGAAATAGCCTATTTTACATTCCTCAAAAATGTGAAACATATTCCTCGTATTTTCAAGAGGTGATTGACAGGCCTGCCATTCATATATGGAAGATGCTCTTCAATACTGGAAGGTTGTTGATGACATGAATATTGATAAAATTGATTCGCGCTAGGTACCAATTGTACTTCCATATGGGAATAGCCGAGCCATATATATAGGCTAATATAATTAATATAAATAATTTATTTTCAAAAGCCTAGAATGTCTATAAATGTGCATGAACCCCGTATTAATATGAATAAGTCATCTACATGTTGATTTCACTGTCTAGCCGCACACAATTTAGAGCTTTTATTACTCAGCAAGTTTCATTTCTACAAGTTAAGGTATTTTTTAAAGTATAACATTTTTTCACTGTTATTTTATTTATAAAATCTTGATAAATTAAGTCAGAATTTAGTTATCTGATTTTTCATAATTTATCACATTGACAAGTTTCTTATAATTTAATACCAATGTAGCGTACGCATCATAGAATAATAAACAATTAATCGTTAGTTAAAAAAATCACCCTACTTATTAATTGGTATCCTAATCGTTTTTTTAACTAGACCATAACACAAGTGTACTATTCTAGATATCAATATGTTCTTGAAAAGTAATCTGTTGTTTTAACGAGAAATAGCCTTATAAAGGCTGACATTATTAAGTAGATGACGGTTGCCGAATTCGCCAAGTGACGATTTTCTTCTTAAAAATCTAGGTAACCACTCACCATTAATTATTCGTATTTCCTAGTCAAAAATGGAATCCGTTTTGCCCACACAATGCATTCATTTTTTCAACTGCTCATTTTCAGATATATTTTCGATAAAGAAATTATTTATATGAAGAAAATTATATTATCAATTACATCGCCAAGTGAATAAAACAAATAAATGTAATATTAATACCGCATTGGAAAAAGTTAGTGCAATTCATTTGATGTTTCCATTTGTATATTCCGATAGTAAGAAATTTTTGTTTCAACATTTAAACTTATCTATTAATTTTTCATAGTATTAAACGTTCCTTATATCATACCCAATGCCCAACTGTAGTGGTCAGTCATCCTTGATTATTTATTGTTTCTTATGGCAATTGAGTAAATGTTATCTATTTAAAGTCATTTTTTCCCTTTTGACTTTGATTGTTACTATTGATTATATTTTCTCAGACCCCTGTTATGTAACTTCATATCAGATGTTTAGCTTCGTGACTTATTCCGCTTTTTATCCAGCTTTTTTTCTAGCGATGGTGACAATGATGAATTTTTTAATTTAGTAATAATCATAGACAATTTAATGGGTGTTTTATTTGGTATATTAGATAATACACTCTTTTTTTTACGGGAGGAACTCTTTTTTTTTGCAAGCATTTCTTCCCTTTCTTTTTCAATCCTACGCAAGTGCCGGTCTTCTGTTGTCTTATTTAAAGAAGTGGTCAATGTCTCACTGCTGGTTGTTATTCGAAATGTTTTAATATCCCTTAATGTATTCTCTATCAAAATAGATTTATTTTGTGAGCCCGACATAGTAAATATATGGCGTTCGAATGTTGGGTTTTCATTCAGTGGAAAATATTCATGTGCATCCGGATGGATTTCGTCCAATGACTCTGAATTATTTTCAATCGTTTTATGATTTATCTTATTCTTGTTATGTAACATGGGATGGAAACCAATTGTGCTACTACGCATGTGTTGTGCAAATTGAGAAGTGATATATTTTGGTTTATTTGTCATATTTTTATTGTTGCTTGATTTGTTTTGTAAGCTTGTTAATGTTAGGGTTTGATCTGAATAAGTACTTCGCCCTTGCCATAATTTCACCAAACGTTTACAGCACAGACAGTTTATAGAACTTATACTTTTACTGTTTTGCATGACCACTTATACCTATATATTTTATATTATTTCAGTACAATTTCTACGTGTATGTCAATATTTTTCACTCTTCGTAAAGAATCTTTGCAAAATAATCATTAAATTACAGTACAGTGTGTTTCAATTATAAAAGAATAAAAATTGAGTGACTTATCCGACTTAAATCAATTAAAATCAACAAATCTACTTAAATCAATAAACTATTATTTTTAAATTTAGCTTAACAATATAGCATTATGGATTAGAAATCCATGGCAATAATGATTGAAACTGAGGCAGCGTTATTGTCCAATTGAATATTTATTTTCTTAGAAAGTCACAATTGTTTTGTTTGAACAATTGCCATTGATTTTTAAATTCAAATATATTTCATCAAACAAAATTAATATATTGTCCATTTAAATATGTATCTCCCTATAATATATTGATCTTCCTATAGAATGATTAACTTCGATAATATTCCTGGAAATATTATTTCTGGATTGGACGACGAGACACTTCATGGGTTACTTCTAATTCGTGTCATCGCAAAATTATAGAGTTACATCCATATTTTTTAATAGTCTCAAATTAGACGAGATTGAAAATTTCGAGAGTATTCTTACGGAAGATGAAAGAAATGAACTAAGTACTATTGAGAAAGAATACATGCCGAATATTAGTACATTACATATCAAACGTTTTCGCACTTTCTTAAATGAGAAAGGACTTAGCTCTGAATTTGAAAACACATCGGAAAAAATTATGAATGACTACCTCTGTTTATTTTATAATCCAATAAGAAAGATTAATGGCTCTCTACAGTCTGGCATCACTTATATGCTTCAGAGCTAGTATTCATCGTCATCTGGTTTCTATTGAAGTCATAGAAAGGTAGACATTCATGGGTAAAATTTTAGAAGAGCTAATGCAATTTTAAAAGGGATGATGGGGAAATTTATTCGTGAAGGTAATCTCTGTAATAGTAGCTATGTTGATATTGAAGAAAAATATTTCGAAAACATGCAAAACTACTTCAACTCCAAACAGGACATTTCTGTATTGCAGGACGAAGTTTTATTTAACTTTATCTTATTTTTTCAATTTCGAGGTCGCGAAAATTTCAGAGATCTGAAACGAGACACATTTGGCTTTGATGAAGCGAATGGTAAAGAATTTGTTTACTTAAAAACAACCTTACTGCACAAGAATGTTAAGGCATCTTTCTCTAGCAAAGAGTACGATAATCTGAAAATGGCTAAAATGTACGCAAGCGGCTCAAATTGTCCGGTAGCAAAATTGAAAAAGTATCTTTCGATTTCACCCTCTGAAACAAAGAAAAACACTTTGTTTCCTGTAATTACTCGTTCTGGTAACGTGTCATCAAAGGCGCTGATCGGAAAAGATAAACTAGGAAATCTAATGAGGAGGCTTTCCAGTGTATATCAGTTGAGCAAACAGTATACAAATAACTGTTTCCGTGTAGCTGGCATAAATGTATTGCATCGAAGTGGGCTCTCGGACGTTGAAATCTGTACGATATCCGACCACAAAAACGTTGTCTCTGTTCAAAGATTTTATCGATCGTCGAAAGCTATTTTAAAGAAGGCTATTTGTGTTTGAACTTTATCACTTGGTTGAAAAACCCCAACTGAAAGTGAAGTCGAAATGGAAAGAAATGCTGAGATTGAATTACCTATCAGTAGCGCCAAATGTTCTACCTTGCCACTTAGTAAAAAAAGACCATGTGAAGTGTAGTCCATACAGAACGAAATGCTGACCTTGATTTCTTTACCAATAATGTTAAAATGTTTGAAGTCATTGTTTGGTGCAGGCAGCACTATCAATATAAACACAATAAGCATTTATAATACACCGAATCAGAATTAGACGGTTTTGTTCAATTAATACTAAGTACTTATTGTATATAATACTTTTTGGATTAATGTGTTTAACTGTTTTTAATGTTTTCTTATTGTTAGAGAAACGTTACCTACAATATATCCATATATTTCACTTTTTTGTGTTTTTAGAAAAGTCGGCTAATAATTTACATTATGGCCGAGTTTCAAATATGTTAATTTCATAGTTTGGCTACTATCGACCTGTCATTTTTATATATAACTGCTTTTTATTCATTTGATATTTTTAGTTAAAAAGTTACTTAATTTTTAGAAGGTTTAGATTTTGCCAAAATTTACTTGTGCATTTATTAACTTAGGATATACATTTTTGTAGGTTAATTGTTATTTATATGATTTATGTTTTCTTTCATAACAGCGACAATTTGGTGGTGAAGAGCTTTTTGAGATGGCGGAACCAGATGAACTGTATGAGTGCCTCTTTGACCACATAAACTCTCCCAAACTCTCGATTCCGCATCGCTTACTTACCTGTCGTTGGTTGCCTCTATATCCTCATCATCATGGAAAGGTTATTGAAATTTCAAGATTTGTTACATTAATATATACCTTTATTATATAATATAATAAAAATGATGTATGAACATGGTATGTTGAATTATAAAGCAACCGTGAATAAAAAAACGGTAAACTCTTTATTGTGTAATTTATATAATAAATCATTGAAAATAAATTTAGAAGATTTGCAAAGTTGAATTTTGAAATTTAAATTGGACAAACACAATGTGATTGTTTTAGCTTTTCTGAAACCGAGTATGATGTTGTATTAATGTTCTGTTTGAGTTAATATTGTATTAATATAATTAAGACTGAAAATAGTCCAAAACATGCTGTTTTATGTACTTCTGAGAATAATAAACTGCTAGCGCCGGAAATTGAACATAATATTTACTTTGATATAATTGTTACTATTTAATTCAATATAGAAATTTAATTCGATACTATTTTATTTAATCAACAAATCTTTTTATTAACTGTAGACACAAATAATAGAACCGTATATATACAAATTTAAAGTAGGCATATTGACGTGTGCTTAATATAATTATACACACTGTCTTAAAGACTAATTATGTTTCATAATTTTAGTTGTCAAGAGCGATTCTGTATTCATTTTCGTTCCAAACTCTTTTTTAGTCGTCAAGCTTACTGACGGATTCCAACAACATAGAGAACAATTCAGACCTGTTACCAGGTCCGTTTGACCCGCTTGACCTGAAATACATCAAACTTCTTTGTCTCTTCAAGAGAATCAACGCCTGTAAAATGGAGGCTACAGGTGACTATACGCCATTGTCGTAATGTTCCGTATCATTTGAAAGTATATGTTTGATTTTCTGCTAAAAGTGTCAAATCGGCTCATAAAAAATTGTGTGGTTTATCTTTTGTCTAACCTTTTTAATTGTTGCGTATTTTTAAGTTTACTTATTTTTCAATAATATTGATATTATTATGCTTTTCTAATATCTTTATAATTATTCATTTTAAAATGGTACGGTAGTGTTCATAAGAGATTTACGTGGAAGGAGGAAAGTTCATTAAATATAAAGAATTATTTTATTAACAAACACGCACATTGTTTTATTACTAAAAAGGGGACTAACTTTTTTAGGGGTTTTGTTCAAAAGCAGCAGATAGTCTGCCAGTGACAGATGCCATCAGTCTTCAGAGATTAAATGTACCATCTTTACATTATATGTTAATGTTTACAATGTATGTTTATACGACTAATTACTGTCTAATAATAATATAAATATATAAAATTAAACTTTCTAAACTTCATGAATCCCAGAAAAAAAGACACCCTAATCTAATACATTTGAGATAATAGAGTATAACATAGAGTAAAGATTATAGTATGATTTAAATATTCATTAATTTTTATTCAGTTTTGCCAAATTTTTGTCGACTTCAGAACCATTTTATACTGATGTGTTGAGCCGGCTATGTAAAACCTGAACTTCACTTACGTGTTAACCCTTCAGCATATTATAGTATTACACTGTATTTTTACAAAGCTATAGATTTTACTCCGACATCATGATATTATACTTGTAGTTATATTTTTCGTACCAATTTCTTTGAGTATATCTCTCATGATTTTATTAAAAAATTTGTGAAGTTTTATTGAGAGTGATTATTTAATGTGTTGTTAAAAAAACGAAAGCGCTAAATTTATATGAGGACGACCGGTCTTAATTTGTTAATTAATTTTTTTAAATTCTTATTGAATGTTTACCGAATTTATTTTCTTGCTGGCGCTTTCCTGACGTTATGTGTTAGTGTTATACCCCCCCCCCCGGTCTACAGCAACCTCAGCGCTGGTCAAGTGTAGCCTAAACGGTATTCGCAAGCAGGTCCAGTATCGGGGCGTTTGCCGGTCTGCCGTGGTTCTGCTCAAGGTGATGTTCGCCTGGCATGTTGCCGCGGGGAGTGACACCCCTATGGCCGAGGAGATGACCAGGTACACGATACCGCACTTGGTGATGCATGACTGGGCAGGCCTTGTGTGTTACTTATATGAGGGAGGGTTCAAATTTAGTTCGGTATTAGGAAATGTCTGCATTGTAGTTTTTACTAATTAAAAAAAGCTTACTTATTTTAAAGAAAGAAAAAAAGTGATTTATGTTCAACTAGGAGAAAACCCATAGCCCTGTATTTCTCTGTAATCTCATGACAATGCGTTTCTTGACACGGGTTAAACAGTTGAAATGACTGTCATGTAATTTCCAAAACCTTAAATTGAACACGAACCGTTAACACATTTTAATTTAGTGACCTGCTTGTGAAAATCACGATTCATTGATTATATTTTTCTATTCTAGATTATATTCTACTTTTAGCCCTTATGTAACTTAATAATTATTTATTTAACGACAAATGAAAAAATATCAAAATCTATACTTGATTATGACGCCATAGTCTAGTGACACAATCAGGTCAGCAATCATGCTGTAAATAATTATTTGTTAAAATGGCGTTCAACATGAATTGTCCATGATTAAAAAAAAATGATCATCCAATATTTTATTATGTTGTTAATTATTTTTATTTTTTTACTACTGACAATATAACGAGTTTACTTACCAAATGCCTATTTTGGAAGGTACATATAGGATATTATGTTTCAACGATATGACAAAAATTGCCTTTTATAAATAATATGGTATAACCAGATATTATAATATCTACATTTTGAGACATAATTGATTTAGGAATCGATACGTTTCCTATATCGAATGATATTATGAACGCGAAAGTGTTTACTGTTAGAAATATTTTATGTTGGTTATTAACCCCTGTTCAACCAATGAAAAACCTTGAATAACAGATACAATCTGCATGGGAACTGATATACCACATACATTACAAGATTATTTATATATAATATTTTCATCTAAAAATTGAAAGCATAGTAAACTATGTTTATTCTTTGTGCCCACGGCTTCTCTAGAGTAGCCTTGTATGATGGCTTAAGAAGAACCACGTGGATTATAATAATAGTTTGCACCTTTGGTGGATTTTTTATCACTTTTCTACTCTCTGTGAAAGCTGCTTGTCATACCCCAGATCAGTTGAAATGAACACAATACCGTATCAGTTTGAATTGACAGATATTACCATATTACCAACATTCCAACATGCTCAAGCAAAACTTGATGAGTACAGGGAACAATTGAAGACATTGAAAGATTCCATTGAAACGGTATGGTATTTGCAAGGCATGGTCAGTAAATCTGTTATCAAACAGTCGCACCGTACACACCTATACAATTATGTATATAAGTGACCGCAGGATCATTTTATAGATGCCGTATCAATCACGTCTATAACAACGATTGTGACTTCCGAAATGTTACTCTTTACAAACGCCCCACAAAAGGGATCTGTATCATGTTTCAGCCATCGCAGCGAAAACTGATCAGCCCTGGTCCTGATAATGGATTACAAGTTATAGTAGAGTCAATGTTAGCACCTGACCCCAAAAAAATTGCAAGCAAAGGTATTTTGGTGTTTTCTAGTAGTATTAGGTCTTGTGAACAACATGTCAAAAGTTTACTAAATTTGAAGACACAGAAAGTGCCCAAATGTGACGTCATAAACAAG
>JAUZND010003398.1:0-12290 GCA_034780555.1 Coelogynopora nodosa
AAATGAGAGGTTGATAAGTCATGCCTGTAGTGGTTATATGTTAACTAAAGCCATTATCCAGGACACAAAACCAAAACAGACCGAAAGTAGAAGCTGACCCAAAGAGATACAGTAGAAACTTAATAAGGTGTGGGACTTAGGACCCTCAGCGGCGTGTTTAAATGCAAAATGCAGTTTCTTCATTTTCATTAACAAATATGGAGGCTGGTGCAGATCCATAAACGATATTTAGGAGGGGCTGTATTAAAAAATGCACCTTTGATAATTATATTACATACATTTTTCTTTAATAATTCATACCATACAATAATTAAATATTTTCTTATTTTAGACCCTTTGTTTGTAAAGTGCACCTACATTTTTAGATGGAGTTAAGGCCAGGGTTGGTGGAGGTAGAGGTGACATTCTAATTAACAATCTGAAAAGATGGTAATTGTTCTCTTAGGCCAATTATAAAAATACATTATTTGTCAGTGACATTTTAGTAATTAAAATTAGTGGGAAAAACAATATATTTTCACTTGATTTTTAATTTGGTGATATTTTAAGTCATAATCCTTTATGAAAGATTTTAATTGTGGAGATCCAAATAAATATTAGGTGGATATAAAGCTGTTTAATAAAACTAGTTATCTTATAATGAATAGTTTCAAGATATTTCGTGAATATTTTCTTTACATTAAAAAATCTAAAAAGTTTAATGAATTTTTTTAAAACTATAACTACATTGAATTACAATAACATCATAATTAAAATTCTAGATTTAAATTTTTCTGTTTATTCCTGCTAATAATGCTAATGATATGTCTATTATATCATTTATTATTAATTTAAGTTAATTTTTACAAACAGATACTCTATAGATGTGATATAAAAAATGAATAATTATCATTTTTGTTATACTTGTATCAATGATATTATTTTAATTTATTTATTTTTGTCTTTAATTTATTATATATTGTATTTTAAGTATACATACCTCTGAATAATATTTAACAATATTATTGTCATTTTGGATTAGGGACTTATACCTAAAATCCAAATGTTTTGAATTACTTACTAAATTTTAACATTTTTAATTATATTGGTTCTGTGAAATAAATATATTTTATAAAGCTTACATTAATTTTTAATAAGGCAATGATCATATTTAATGAACTACCACATTATTTTATTCTCGGCTTGAATGCCTTTTTATACTTTTTTTACAAATAACATTTAAAATACAAATTTATACAACACAATTCTGTAAATTTTTCTACTATATAAATTTGACATGTTGTAATTTCATATTTGTAAATATTGGGGCTATTTCATCTTGCATTACCACCGAAAAAAGTAACAATTATTTCAATACTTCATCATATTAATTATACCCCTCCATTATGACAAACAAATTTAACATATGCAGCTTTTATTTATATAATTATTATTCTATTTGACTATTGATGATTGCAAAGCAAAATAATAAATCAACAATTACTATATTACCACATTTTAGTAGTCAAACCCTGTTTATATGCCAGCCTTGGTTCCACAGAAGATTGGCGGATAATCGGGGTTCTATTAATTTTACCTTAACGCTTTGAACAATCAATTGCGGTTGTAACTGAAGAAAATTTAACCTACTTTTCAAGGTCGTCAATACAAAAGTAACTAAAATAAACAATATAAATTTGAAAATAAGAAAAGTAACCAAGAAAACAAGTGAAAGGGATTTTAGAATGTCGATAAAAATTGTCAAAATAATGTATACAGTATATATTGAAAATAATTCTGTAATAAACAAATAAAAGAATTATAACTAATTTTAAATAATTATTATATTATTTAAATTGACATTTTTTGTTTATCTTAGCCACTTGTTTTAATGTAGACTTTAAAAAAACTGTATTTTATTCCTCCAGTTTTTCCTCCGGATTTCAGTCACAACCTTCTATAGATGCATCAATTCATTCATTTGTTCATTCATTCAATTCATTTGTGTTTAATTTATTCAAAAACTTGTCTCTTCCTGTATTTGTGTAATTTAATGTACACTCTATTAACTATCTTGTGAATCATTAAGAATTTCACTCGGTACAACTGATCATCTCTATTTTTGTCAACACAATAGACTCCTGCCAGGAATATATGACTCAATTCAATTATATATAATCAACAAATATTAGTCAATTTAATGTTGTTCGCTAATGATGATTAACTGATATTGTGAAAGTGTAATATGATCTGTAATACTTACTGACTATCAGGTTATTACTTTAGGTTACATAAGTTACAGTAAATTGTGTATCCCTAAAATATTTGTGGTGATTTTGCAAATATGAGAAGTGGTTCTGTATAAATTAATAGTTTTTTGGGTAATTTTTTCATATTAATCATTCGTCCATGGACATATTTTGTAGGATTTGCTCTGTAGAGGGAAGGTATCCCCCCCCCCTGGAAAAAAAAACTTCCTATCATTCGATTAAGCTGAAATTTGGTATACAGATACATTCTAATGCCTCTTCGAGCTAGTTTTATTTTCAAAAAAATTAATCATTTAGTATCATTGTTATGACCTGATTACATCATATACTCCAGTTTAGGAAAATTATGCGAAAATAACCATGTATGCTATATATTGACCCATTTATGCTATAACTTTTGATCAATGCAACCAATTGACTTTATTCTTTTTGCATCTGATTCCAGATCACGAGAACTATAATAGTTGGGCATATTTTGTATTATTTAACTACTTATATAAATAAACTATAAGTAGTATAAATGCTATTTGAGTTTTAAATTTTAAATTGCTGATTATTATAATAATTTATTTATTATTCAAGCTAAATGTATATATATATTTTACGATAAACTAATTTTTTCTGTTAATGTTGCAAGTTTTTAGCTCCTAATATCATTGGCAAGTTAAAACAATAGCTCAATAATAACACCATTCTCTCTGGTATCTACAAATATTCGAAATTATATTTGTTATATTTTTTAGTTAGATAAAAAGTATTTTAGCCACTGAGTAAAACAATCAAGGTCATACGTTACATAGTTCAATAAAAAACTTCATTTCTTTGAGATAAACAAAATTGGGATACCCCCCCTTCACGTACGAAGAGTTAGGAAACAATTGAGTTGATTCTCCAGTAAAATAATTTTATTGGTTGAAATAATTAAGATTACATTTTTTTTAATATCGACGTTTTATAATTTCTTTAAGATCTGGGACTTTTACTGATCACAAATGATCATGCAATTTTAGCTTAGAATCTGATCCGCTGAAAGTATGATACACTGTTACATTGATATATTGATAGGTTATGTCAAAAAAATTTATTTTGTTTTATAAAAAAGTTTGGCAATGTAAGTCGTTTAGTATGAAATTTCATATCTGATTAAATGTCAGCTAAATGTACGCAATCACCTATGTGGTTGGCCGTGTAGCTTTATATATTTATGTATATATATGTTACCATCTATTCCTCTCTATGAGATAGTGTGAAATTATTTGGTGTTTTGAAAGAAGCGGCAGTGACTTATTTTCTAAGTTTATTGCCCTCAGTATAATCAGAGAGTGAATTAATGGGCAAGTCTGGCCAAATCCAAAGACGTCTTTGTCACTCATTACTTTATCTTAACACAAACAAAGTCGTTGACATGGTATTTTCAACTGCTTATCCATGACGTGAAGTTTTAAAACGATATTTAAAAAACGAACAAAAAAACCTTCTTCGTTTTTATCATTGATTAGTTCATAGCACTTCAAACATTTTAAGTTTATTGTATAATTTTATGTAATTTATAGTAATATGCGTGACGTCACAATTTAGTCTTAGTGGCTCATAAAATTTCGTTAAAAACATATTGGTATACTTTTCGGTTAAATATTTGAAAATACCATGATTAAAAATGTAAATTTGAAATTTGAACAGTCATGCTATTTTGAATTATAAATTTATCACAGAAAATTATTTTTTTACACATCTTCCCTTTGCGTATCATCAATCAGAGTACGGCCACCATCTCACTTTTGGTCTTTATTCCGTTATTACCACTTCATAACCGCATATATAACAAATTAATGCATAATTAAAATCAACAACAGTAACACAAGATTTACTGTAATAAGGACTTCTGTAACTACCTGTGGTATTATAATCCAAATACATTTTTAGCGGAATAAGTATTGTCAGATAGTGTATTCATCTTAATATGAACCCAGTTATCTCAACTTTGCATTTTTTCGTTTATTCTTCATTTTGACAAACACATATTATATTTTTAGTCACCTCTCTTGGTCTTTTTTGTTGCACTAGAAATTAAAATTATTACACATATTATATTTTTTAATCCATCTCGTTTGAATTCACTACACAATCTCATCTAGGATTCATAGTGAGTAGGGAAGGCAGGAAAGTCAGGGAAATAGACAGTGATCAGAGAAAATAGAGAATTTTCAATCGAGTCAGGGAGAATGGTTGAATTGTTCAAATTTTTCAAAAATAAGGGACTGATATATTTTTGTGTTTAAAATGTTTATAATCAAAACATTGCCATTTTAGAGTTGAACAACATTAATATAGCTATATATATATATATATATTTAAAAAGGGTTTTAAATAAATGTAATCATATTATTTTATAAAATAAATCAACTACAACTTTTATTTCAGCTTGTTAGCTTTGTTTTTTACGTATGCATTTAGGTTATTTATAATATATTTTTATATTTTTTATTAATTCATTAATTCACGATTTATGGTTATAGTATTATTATAAGAAGCGAATTTGATAAACTCGGACACGATACAACACTATTCATTAACTTAAAATAATGTGATTCCGATCATTGTATTTCCATGCAAATGATAACGTTTAATATTTCTTATAAATTACTTCGTTTCTATGAAAATAAGTTTTTAACCACCTGTTTGCGAAGCCTCTTTTTATTCACATCTAATAACAATTTGAAATAAAATATTAGTGCAGCAAACTTTGTTTTCTAGCCGGGTCATTTATCGCGATAAATCGATTGTCCTAATCAATTTTCATCGCACCATTTGACTCATATTATTATTATTATTCTATTGCCCAAAACAAAATGTGTACAACGTGATGGAGGAAACTATAGCACCTACCTACAGTTAGTTGGGTAGAAGATTGCAGTAATGTATAACTCACTTGCTTCTTTCTTTCCCAGTGACAGTGGGTTAGTGTACATTTTCATGGCTCATTAGGAGAAATTTCTATTGACTATATCAAACCTTTCTCGGTCATGACCCCAAACATTTTCGAATAATAGTAATTAATAAATATTAATTAATTAATGAATAATCAATCATTACTGTTGTTCTTTTATTAACTATATTAGATTGTTTAAAATTTGGTTACCGTTTAATTAACAATTTATGAGGCTATTATAATATTCTTGACCACGCCTTGGCTTTGTTATAATCGTCCACGGCTCTTTTATCATACACATCCAAACATGACTAGTACTGAGAGATCTGTTTTATTTTAAAAGTAATATAATATTGGTTTTTATAAACTACATTATGTATGTCTTATTTATATCTCTTTGACTTTTGTAAACAATAATTTTTATCTTTTCTTTACTTAAACTTGAAATAATTTGCCAAATTACGAAACTATTCGCTACAATCCATCTCATAATGCTTTCTGATTTGATTCTTGTCATTCTCTAATAATTTTATTGGTGTATTTTGTATCTGTTTAATTTTCTAATATTGCCACTGATTCAGATAGGCAGTGGTTGTCGATAAATAACTCTACTTAATCTTAATAGTATTGAAAAAGGAGGTTTTTTATCACCGCAAACGACTCCCCCCCCACCCACAAACCCTTTTAGGTTGTTGGGATGTTGTTTGTCGAAATTATTTATTGTTGTAATTAATCTGAGCAGATCGTGGTATTCACTGCATCAAACGTTGCTTTAAATATGATTGTGAACAACGATCATTCAGCTCTTCCAGAAATGTGTATCTAAAGTTGTGCAAATATATTCACATAAGTAGTAAACACATTTGAATATATTTCAATAAATTTGAATATTCTTTTCAAATGTGAGTTTCAAAACTGCGATAAAAATGTCACCAGTTTCTATCAGATTAATTATGACAAGTAGGATGGTACACATAATCCGGAATTTTTTATGGTCCAGATTTTCAACTTTCATATATTTATTACATTACTTGATTAGATTTTAATATTTTTCTCTATTTACGAACGTCATATCCGACTTGTTTCAGTTCCATCCAGCCTTACTATAGAACATTCTACAAGCTCTCGAATGAACCAGTCGTCACCACAATAGCATATTATTGACCCGAAATTTAAAAAATCATGACAAGCGGCAGTCAATGGAATCTCGGGAGCTGCCTATTTTTCGGAACAATTCTAACCGCTATTGCGACATCAAGTCTTCTGCTGCCCGACTGTCAATGGGTAAAGTCGTTAGGCTTGTCAGAAAGGACCGAATTTGCCAGGAATAGCTCGAGAACTGGAACGTCAGAAAAAGGTTTACTATCTCTTGGTTACTATCTCAATAATATAGCTATAGGTTTATTTGTTTTTTATAGAAATGAAGTAGTGATATTGGTTTTCGTCTTATTCCGTTTATTAGAGTTTTTTATAATGTTAAAATAGATGACTTTTTGATATAATTTGTTAATCTGTTTTGCAAAGACAAAGGATTGAATTTTGCCTACTATTTATATTTTTATTTAACTACCTAGTATTTATATTTTATTTATTTATTTATTATATATTTATATTTAAAAAAGCTTTAGTGATGAGTTATAACACCCCGTAGAACTATTTCAATAAATTGGTGTTGTGAAAGTGGAGGAAACTGTCGCTAAGCAAGTAAAGCTTACTTTCTTTAGAATTCGTATCCCTCAGGCAAAACTCAGGGAATGTTGAGAATCTAATCCTTTCTCAAATTAATTGATTTAACAAATTATGGAACTCTACATTAGTTGATATACCATTTCTGAATATGTATATTATATATTAACCATGTCAGCTCATTGCTTGAATGCTTTTAGCGTTTCTTTAGTAAAATGTTGAAAATTATCCAAAAATATTATTTTGAAATGGCCATTAACATTTCATGGGACAGACCGATTGGGAATGAGCTGTGTTTGTTTGTATAACATATTTTGTTTTGTTACGACGTTATCTGATCACACCCAATTTTTGGACAATTAGCAAACAAATAGCGCCGTGCACCCTCCCCCCCCCTCGGCTGCCAATTCATTTTGCAAATTGCTGTCATTCGACTCACTAACAGAGGAATTGGTTCCCCTGTAGGTCCGCATTTGAGGGGGGCCGTCTGCGCGGAATCGGGGCAAGCTCTATGCTGCAATGGAACAGTTAGCGGCTTTCTGGGCAGACAGCTGTTCCGCTCAGTTGACGCTGAATACTCGGAGAGGATTCGGCAGGCGCAACTGATCCTGACCGCCGTGGAGATAGAACTGAAGCGTAAGTTTGTTGCGTTGCGATTTGCCTGTCTGACAATTTCCATATAAAAAAGTAGTATGTAAGGTCCGTTTCTGGGCTATTGGAAGTTGCGGAGCAACGTAATTTTGAATAGAAATGAGCAAGGTGGGGGTTGGTGCTTGTTTGGAAATTCTACTTTCATAGCACTAAAATGCGGTGAATATTTTTATTATTATTTTGTTCTATTTTTAATTTAACCTTAAATATTGATTGTACTAAATGGTTTTGGTTGATAACAGGATGATTCCCATCGTCTGAATTCTAACTTGAGCATTCCTACCTAGTTCACATCGAAATAAATTCACGAAACAATCTTCTGAGTTGTCTACCTACATAACATAAACGTGATAATTACAGAACTTACTATCAAAATTATTTTAAACTTATTATAATGGATTAGCCATTCCACGTTATACTTATACATATTAAAGGTATAAAAATTATAGTTAATTATTTGAATTCGCAAAATTGTAATGACTCATATTTAAATATTATATATGAATATCATTTAAAAGTTTATCATTTATAATTTTTATATTTTATAAAAGTTCTCAAATTTTTTAACTGCTGAAAATGTCACTATTTTCAGCTTTCATTGATTGAAAAAATATTATTTAATTTTTTTTATTTAAAGGTAATATTTAGTTAAAATAAAATTATGGTTATATTTTCTATTTTGTCTCCTCGAATTAATTTCATCCAAAACAGTACTTTACAAACTAAACCGATGATCGTGTAATCAGAATTTTATTTTTTCTCTAAATAACATTTTATTTAAATTTCACTAATTGTACAGATTATTTAAGATTATAACATTAATAGCAGGTTATTCATTTAACTATAACTGAACAATATATGACTGAAGTGTCACATAATAATCTACATATTATTAATTATCTTCCAATTCGTTTGGTCACATGTTGTGGAAACGTTGTAACTTCTTTAAAATATGACATTATTGTAACACCGAGCTGAATGGGCGCTATTGACGATGTAACTCTGCTAGCACCAGAGGAGGATTTTTGAATAATATTGAACACTAAGAGAGGAATAGGCCAAGTTGAAACATCATTGTATAACCTATGCATCTTAATATATTCTATGTATTTAGTACAATTTGGTGGAGTTCTTTCAAGGTAACTTTAAATATTTATTTTGTTCTATTATTACATTCTTCGTCGGCTGTCTGTGTCCATTTATTTACAAAAATGTGATCATTATATAATGTATTGAATAAGGAAAAATATAAATAATTAAGAAACGGATTTTAGCATTATAGTTATCAGTATAAATTGCAAAAAATCCATCTAGAGGCTACACATATATGTTGATACTGTCAATATATTTTAATGCTTTTAAAAGCTATTTTTATCAATTTTTTTTAATCATACATAGGTTTTCCAGTGTATTTATTCTACACAAATACTTTGAGTCGAAGGTACATTGATACTTATGCAGGTAGTGAAAGAAATCATATCTTGTTATTGTAATACAAACCAATTATGACCAATTTCCAATGACTAAAGCTATGTAATAGAAATAGTGGATATAATTATTAATGCAATTTATTTGTGGAATATGTATTTTTTCTATAATTAATATTTCTCCGTTATTTAGCCATAAAAGTTTGTGTGTGCTTATGCGAGGAATAAATTCATTTTGTTTTGAAAAACATATTGATTAAACCGATTTATCTGAGCGATGATATTGATGTCAAGTATTTAAAAATAATAATAATGTAATAAATTAATAACCGTCATATTGTCATCTAATATTATATACACATACTCAGCTATAATCAAAATTACTGAACGAAAGTCAGAATAAAACGGAGAACATGCTGAAAACCAGATATAAGTCGGAATGCTTTTAAACATGAAGTCAGTTTCACTCTTCACCGTCTGTGTCAACAACAGTACATCTAACTACATCAAACAACATTACATTATTATCATTCCGAATGTAACAGCCCATCTTCTATTCCTTTCGAGTGTTGTCGCAGACGAACAAGGTAGGTTGAAAATGCTGTCGATTAGAGTGTCTTTATATAATGCTGCTACTGTATGCTACTATAATACCTGGAGGAAAGTATAAAGTCCGTGATTTGCGTATTTAAGTGGCAATAAAGGCGTATACACACTGTGACGTTTACCTTTGGGGTGGGGGGTGGATTATCATAACATGTGTGACCGCACCTCATTATGTTTATTGATAGGACCAACTCTTGGAAACCCACAGGGCCACTTGAAATAATCATAACTATTTACGCAAAAATTAGGCTAAACACTTGTTATGTTGTGGAACTTTTTATGCCAGAAAAGTTCGTAGATGATTGAGCTTGAGATATAAAAAATAATGTACCTTTTTATACCTTTGTTTTGCTTTGAAATGATCTGTTCATGAGGTGGTAACTCTTTATGGAAAACTTACTTGTTTGGGCCTTTACCTCCAACAACAAGAACCCTTGGGATTGCAATTGTTTTTGAAGTGGCACATTTTAATTCATCTTAAATTCCTGTATGAAATAGATTCACTTTTTATTATGACAGTATATAAGAGTGGCAGTATAGAAAATTTGTTCTGTTATTGTACACTTTTTGTTCAAACAACGACGGTTTAGTTTAGATCATATTTTAATTATAAGAAAAGATTAATTCTTATCGAATTATTTAGAATAAAAATGGTTCCAATGATTAATCATAGGATCGGTTTAAGTATGTTCTTGTGTAATATTTTGTTTTGTAAGCATTTGTAAGCTTTAATGAGCTTCTTTTAAAAATAAAAAAACACGTTTTTATTTTATGAGATAGATAGATTTTTTTTGTAAATGTTATAATAACATATTTTATTAGCTCTTGCACATATTTATCGGTAACTATGGAGTTAGTAAGTATATGTATCGACAATTGAATAATTATATTCGTTATAGGAATTATACTTTCTCACGATTGCACTCTAAACTGAAACTGTTTTGTGGCTACAAGTAGACACAATATTGGCGCTGTTTTATGACGTTTAATTGTCGTTTCCTGTTTATCTGTTTAGTTAGTAGGTATGTGTGTTCATGTGATCAAGAGCATATAGCTCAGCTAACAATCGAGTTCTATCAGATTAATAAATCAACCTGCACAGATTTAATTTATTACAGGAAGAGCAACTATCAAACGATAGAAGAACCAGCTGCAATGTCAAACACTCCGGAAATCGGCGCTTAATTTGGATCATATAATGACCCGCTGTGTTTGCCTAGGCATGTATTCTGATTCTCTCAAAAGTGTCGCAATCATTTCTTATGAGGAACTCTTTGGAATAAGTTGGCATAGCTTTTCTGCATTGAATGTAATTTTATTTTTTTGTTTAATTAACTTTTTTGCACTTTTTTGTACCTATATACCGTGTATCCCATATAAACGAATAAATGCATTTGTTCTGTATGTATACAGTTTGTTGGCGTGTAGTTTAAAATGGATAATTATTTGGATTAAAATAAAAATTTAATATTTTTTAATAATCTGGAATGCCTGTATTATGAATTTAGTTTTCAAGTATCACTAAAATGTACCTGAATATTACTAAAGTATCACTAAAATGTGCCTCAATATTACTAAAGGTTTAATTGCTATACACGCCAAGGGCGACGCGAAGCGACAATACACTACAGAGCGTTGCGCGCCAATTTTTTTTTAGTTCCCACTAAGCGCGACGCAACGAAATACCATGCAGGCAGCTATTGTTTGTTCACTAGTAATGCATACAATCTGTGTTACTGAGATTCCCTCTCTCACTCTTCCCAGTATGTGCAGGAACGTGTGTATGAATGATGTCTCATCAGTTGAAATAGTCATTTCGTCACGCGGCGTCGCAGAAAAAGTGGAATAATTTCAACTTCAATTTTGTCGCGTCGCGCTCAGTAGAAATAGTCTAATTGAAATGTATGTATTTTTTATCTAAATATAATTTAATGCGTCGCGCTTCGTGAATTTTATGCATCGCGCCTTAAAAGAAATATATACACCACCATCAAATATTATTTTCATTTTAGAGTGACTGTGTTGTTGCAGCACCTTTGTTTCAAGTATAACTATTGTATATAGAAACAGAAAAGCTTTTTTAAAACTTACACATGCAACTATTAGAATTGATTTGTATTTTTCTAATACGAGGCAATAATACTAATACTAAAAAACTAGACAACTGTCTCAGAACTCGGTAATGTAGTGTCCTTTATTAGGTCGATGCTGTGTCTTATATTTAAACTAAACGTGATTAAACTCTTTGTATTTGCTGTTTATTATATACGAAATGGATTTCTTAAACATGTTCGTTCTTGTGGGGTATACGTTAATTTATACATATATATATAAGATAAAGTTTAACAAAACTGCTCTCTTGTTTCAGCTCACTTTTGACATTATGATATGGTTAAAAGATGAAGTATTAAAAAAAAGTGTTCTATTTATAGAGATTAAAACGTTTTTAAAATGCTGAAATTAAAAAGTGTAATAATTAATCTTTACAAATTGGCTTTAAAATCACAACTCAAATAGTGGGAATATAATGCTTGCTATCACTGAAAAGCAAGCATGAAAATAATGATAGATCTACACATAAAACACAAGTTATGAATGGCCGAGTGGTTAAGACGCTGGTTTGCGGATGCCGAGGGTGTTGTCTCGGAGCAGGTTCGAGTCCGCCCTCTCTCTCTCTATTTTCTGGCACTTAGTTGTCGCGGGCCCTGAGGCCGATGCGCCCCAGAAACTCCAGCACTTTCT